>FIZR01014411.1:0-15537 GCA_900060175.1 Ferrisia virgata | reverse complement strand
CTGTTTGATAGTGAGAAAGTGTGTGGTCCATCTAAGTTTCTTATCAAATGTTAATTCGAGGAATTTTGTGGAAGAGTTAAATTTAAGGTGTTGCCCTTTGAACATTAGAATGGGTGGTTGGATTTTCTTTTTATTTGAGAAGAGAATGCTGTGCGTTTTAGCCTCAGAGAAAGTGAGTCCGTTTAGGTCAGCCCATTTCTGGATCCGATTTAACGTTTCTTAATACCGCAAATGAATAAGAATTTTGAATATGGAAGTTTTCGTTCGCGTGTTTTTTTTTTTTCATCAGTACCTATACTTTCCCCTTTTTCACACAGTAATACTTGTCGTATGTGAGTATATTTTTACAAACGAAATTATTATTTTCTTTCACGCGCTACGAGAATATGTTTTGTATGAAAAATAATTCATCGCGAATGCCTTGATCGCCTGCTTTGCATAGAGAGTGAAAAAAACTACGTTTAAAAGTTTTTTATTCGACTCGACCAAGCTTTCGATTTTAATAAAAGGGGGGAATATTTCGGTATTTTTCCTCCATTCGTTTTTTCTCTTTTGCTTTTTAAAACGACGACGAAAAAAAAAAAAAAAAAACGCAGCCCAAAAAACCACAACACGCATCGTAATAACATTTATTTCATTCCGCTGATTAAACGCGCGAGGCGAAATGCCATTTAAAACGGAATATGTGTTAGTGAAAATTTTTTCTCTGCTTTTTAAAATGTTTGATAGCGAAAGTACGAGTACGTAGCTAACCTACATAGTACCTTTACATGTATAAAAACGAACCAGTAAGTATAACAACGTAAAAGATAGGGTACGTTCGACGAGCAAGCATACGTACGCTGGCTCGGTTTTAAATGTTGGTGTAGATTTTATTCTGTTCTGCTATGTACGAGTACTATGCTGCGTGTTCTCGTCGTCTACGAGACTCGGCTCGAAATCAACAAGTGAACTTTTGCTTTTATTCGATTTTTGCTGTACGCCGAGTACGACGTACATTTACATTTCTACATACATTTATACCAAATTGGTTGGTTGGTTGGTTGGTCATGTAACGTATAACGTTACGTTGCTCTTCACCGAAACATCTAGCTGCAATTTTGAATGGTAGTTTTTCGAATTACCTACGTACATAATATTCCTAGCCGTGTACTGTACACTGTACAATCTACGTAAATGTTGCTAGCCTAGCTTCTTCAGTGCTAAAGATATTGATTTTTTTCCCCATTTTACTTGTTGTTTTTTGAACATTAAGTATAGCAATAAGTTTTGCTCTAATTGCTCCCTTCCTTCGTGTCTCAACTGATGTAGCATTTCTTAAAATACGATACCGTTTCTTTATGATGGGTAGCACTATGTACTACATTGCGAAGGTGTCAAGTATGAAAATTATAATAGCTGTGTTGTGCTAGACGACGATTTACGTATATAGTGTGTATATATATATATACGGTAGATACGGTGTCTCGGTGTGTGAAATATTCGACCAATAAGTCGAACAGTCTCTCGTGGGAGGCAGAGTATCTGGTTAAAATTTATACGATACCGAATTTCATGCTATGTGCTTGGTAAACATTATACAGGGTGTCCGTAGCCTTTCTACCGTTTCAAATAGTCTTGTTTTTACGCTTGTTGCGACTAAAGTACGAGACATCGTGTATTAAATTCGACAGTGTTGAGTTTTCTTTCCTAGTTGGGCGCTGATGTGCGCAACAAGTTGATACGTAATTTTATCTTTGCTAAATATTTTGTTTATTATACTCATTATTAAGGAGGAAAAATCAAAACTGATTTTATTCGATGAAAATTCCATTGGCTTAGTTGGATGATTGTATCCGATTTCATTCGGTTTTGTAATTTAATATCGCCTTCTGACGAAGATATCGAAATACGACTGAATTTCTTTTTTTCTTGTTTACAGATCGTGTTTCGAAGAAACGTTGAATATTGAAAAGGAACGTGAAAATCAGTACGAATATTATTTGGAAAGATGTTGTAATAGATCCATTAAAAAGTAAGTTGCTTACGTCATTCTTTTTTCTTTTTTTTTTTTTTAAATTGGAAAAAATATTACAATATTTTCGTATGAAGTTACGTGAATCGTTCCATTCATGGAATGAAAAAAACTGGTAAAAGTTAGTTTTTGAGGTGAATAGTTTAGCTGAAATCCTCAAAAGTCGTAGCTATGACTGCTATAAAAGCACTTTTGTGTCTGCAGCTCAATTTGGAGCGGAGATATGCATGAGACAAACTCAATCAACAGAATAAACCAGCCTAAAACTACATTTGTACCTGTGTTACTACCACTTGGGAGCTATTTTCACAGCTAAACACTGCTCTTGCCAAAAATCTTGTTTGTATTCGAAAACATTTTTATAGTGGAAGACATTTTCATGGCTATATTTTTTGCACCTAAAACTAATTTTTTACATTTCAAATCATTTTTTTTTATTCAAAATCTATTTTTGCACCCAAAATTAAATTTACTGTCGAAAAGTACGTTCTACATCACAAACTCTGTTTAGCACACACCTTTTGCGCCAACAAAAACTTTTTGTACCAAAAAAACTACCTTTGCACTGAAATTTACTTTTTACATCTTGAACTAGTTTTTGCACAATAAACTCTTGTACAAAGAACCACATTTTAGCACAGAAAACTAGTTTTAGCACAAAAAAAATAACCTTTGTATCAAGAACTATTTTTTGCACGTAAAAATACTTTTAGCACAAAGAACTAGATTTTGCACCGAAAACTATTTTTTGCATGAACAAATACTTTTTGCATAGAAAACCATCTTTTGCACCGATAATTACTTTTTGCAGCAAAAACCAACTTCAGCACAAAAAATACCTTTCGCACCTAAAACTACTTTTTGCATCAAAAACTAACTTTTGCATCCAAAACTATTTTTTGCACCAAAAACCACTTTTTGCTCATAGAGCTAATTTTGGCACAAAAAAAACCTTTTTCACTAAAAATTACTTTTTGTGCTAAGAACCATTTTTGCACCAAAAACTATTTTTTGCATGTACAAATACTTTTTGCTTAGAAAACCATCTTTTGCACCAATAATTACTTTTTGCATCCAAAACTACTTTTTACACCAAAAACCTTTTTTTGCTCATAGAGCAAGTTTTGGCACAAAAAAAAACCTTTTGCACTAAAAATTACTTTTTGTGCCAAAAACCATTTTTTGCACCGAAAACTATTTTTTGCATGTACAAATACTTTTTGCATAGAAAACCATCTTTTGCACCGATAATTACTTTTTGCAACAAAAACCAACAGCACAAAAAATACCTGTTGCATCAAAAACTACCCTTTGCATCCAAAACTACTTTTTGCTCATAAAGCTAGTTTTGGTACAAAAAAAACCTTTTGCACTAAAAATTACTTTTTGTGCCAAGAACCATTTTTGCACCAAAAACTATTTTTTGCATAGAAAATCACCTTTTGCACCAATAATTACTTTTTGCAGCAAAAACCATCTTCAGCATCGAAAACTACTTTTAGTACAAAAAGCTACACTTTGCCCAAAAAACTACACTTTGTCTCAAAAACCACTTATGCCGTTATTAATTTTGTTTTGATATTGTTTATTTTTTGATCTCCTTTTATTTTATTTTATTTTTTTTTTCGTTTAACTTCGTTTTGATGTTTTTTAATACGAAGAAGGGTTATATTTTGTTTTATAAAATGCCTTAAAATAATTTTGTGATATGTGCTGGATGCTGTAATCATTATGGATTGAGTACGTATGTGTTGCCTTCTTAGGGCACTTCTTCAGACCCTTTTGCTTTTTTTTGTTTAACCTCTTCGTTAGGTTCTTTCAGGCTGAAGTATACCTTCCATGGTAAGGCCTGTTTTCCCTCATGGGTTACTCATCTCGTTTTGGCACATTATAGGCCATAGAGATGATGTAACTGATGTAATAAAATGCGACAGCTTCGGCTGTATTATCTTACACGTTAGGCATGTAGGAAATACAACTCATGTTTTGATGCCCCTTTCCTACCTCTACCTAATTAGTAAAAATTTAACTCCCCTTTTTCGATGGATAAGCTGAGCTGTCCAAGTTTTTCTGTATGGGTGAAGGTTCATTGTGTGTCCTCACTATTCTGAGATAGTGTCAAAATTCCATGTTCTCCAAATAGCCGTGGCAGAACCCTTTTCGGTCCCCCTCCCAGAACCACACCACACACAGCAAAAAATGGAAATCCCTTTGCACTAAAAACTACTTATTGTGCCAAGAACCACCTTCTGCACGAAAAACTATTTTTTGCATGAACAAATACTTTTTGCAGCAAAAACCACCTTCAGCATAAAAAAACTAGTTTTAACACAAAAAATCTTTTGTGCCTAAAACCACGCTTTGCATCTAAAACTAATTTTAGCACAAAAAACTACAGTTTTCACCAAAAACTACTTTTTGCTCATAGAACTAGTTTTAGCAGAAAAAAAAACCTTTCGCACTAAAAACCACTTTTTGTGCCAGAAATTACTACTTTTTGTACCAAGAACTGCCTTTTGCACCAAAAACTAATTTTTGCTTGAACAAATACTCTTTGCATAGAAAACGACCTTTAGCACAAAAAACTACGTTTTGGACCAAAAACTATTTTTTGTGCCAACAAACACCTTTTTGTTACGAACACTATTTTTTGTGTCAGAAATTAAATTTCGCATCAAAAACTATTTTTCGCGCCAAAAACCTACTTTTCTGCCATCACAAAACTACTTGTTTTTATCCCAAACCACTTTTTTCAGTTTAAACTCACATTTTGCACCCAAAACCTGTGTATTTTTTGCAACCAAAATTACATTTATCATCCAAAACTTCATTTTGCACCAAAAGCTACCTTTTGTACTCAAAACCTACTTCTGCGTCCCAAATTCACCTTCCTCGCACAAAACTTCTTGTTCGTACGCAAAATTACTTTTCTCGCTTCAAAAGTATTTTCTGTTCTCAAAACTTCTTTTCAGTCAGCTTACCTTTTTTCAAATCCTACTTTTGCATCCAAAACTTGCTATGCCTAATTAAAATACTTTTTTCACTCAAAAACCTATTTTTCCAAAAATTACTTTTTACACCTGAAACCTATTTCTGCGCTCAAACCCTAATTTTCTCTCACAAAACCACTTGTTTGAATCCAAAGCCTACTTTTGCATCCGCAAACTGCTCGTAACGAAAACTCTCTTTTTTTGGTGCTGAAAGATGGTTCAATAAGGGCTTTTGCTTTGATTTTTGGATATATTGCGCAATTTTCGATTCTCAATCAATTAGCTCATAAACGAACGATTTTTACGATTTTTACCCTCCCCCTCCCCCTTGTTGTCCAAATTTGAATATATTTGAGTAGTTCCTCTCGTGTATAATATGCTGCCAATCTCGACCTACTGGTTTAATTTGAGTGATTTTGGCCAGTATTGAGTAAAGTGAATAATTTCAGTTATCGGTATCAATAACCTATCAAAGAACCTTTTTCTAACAACAAGCCGCTTTCTCCTTAAAAAAGTAATACCACGAATCCTTTGTAACTTTGAAACATTCAACTCTGCACTCCATTTAAAAAACCACCTTAGCATCTTTTATCCTACGATTACGTAATTTCCAGCCATCCTATTGGTCCTTTTAAAATCGTAGTTTTAGTATAAATATAAGCTCTTTTATGCATAAAATCATTGAACAGTCGTGTTTTTTACTCGAATAAAAGACGTTCTCGTCACCTTTATTCTTTTGTAGAAAACACACTCTCCATTCTCTTTTCGTCAAAGTGGTTACCCTGTCGTCCGAGCAGAAGCGTCTATCGCCTCAGAGTAGGTACTCAGTTTGAGCAAAATTCCGTCAGAGCTATATTTATAGCTCACATGCCTAAAAATTATGGTTTTCTTTTGCCTTAAAATTTTAAAGCTGATTGATGCTAACTGATGGTGGGAGTAAATAATTGAAAATTTTGAAGAAAATTACTTCTTGAAATAGATAATTGGAATACACGTGAAAAAATTGACGATCATGTACATTTGAGCTCATTCGTAACATTTTTTTTTTTTTGAAAATAACTCGATAAATAAATGATTAAGCGCTTATTTTAAAATATTTAATGTAATAGGTACTTTTTGACGATGATCAATTCTTAATCAATTCGCTTTTTTAATGTTTTAAAAATGTTCATTTCTTGTATCGGACGTGAATTGAAGTTTAATTAGACACCTTTAAAGTCAATTTTTATGTACAAAATTTACGAATCGTAGTTCGAATTTCTCCATCACTTTTTAATTATTAAGTACGTATTTAAAAAAATCATTAGGACTTTTTAGATTTTCGACCTCATGATTCAGTAATTTTCAAACGTTTCCAAGGCGAAATTGGTACATAATTTCCTGTTTAAATTCTCGCTATGCTCGTTTATTTTTTCATCGCTACGAATAAGCAGCACTTCGCAATTAACCCAATTCTTAACGGAAAATGTATCTTTTTACTTTGATAAAGATTTTCGTTCATTCTTTCGTATTCGCATTCTCGTTTTGAAGTAGCCATCTTTGAAAATAATTCGCTCGCGATGAATATTACATATTTATATGTGCAGATAGGTAGGTAGGTAGGTAGGTACTTCGGTAGCTAGGTATAATGGTAACGTGTATTAATGTAATAATGGCTCCGTATGAGAGCTCAAAGGTGCTGGGGTCAAAATACTCTCTCTCTCTCTGTCTCTCTCTTCCGTACATAATGATCACCGAGCTGTTGCAATGCTCTTAGTAGGTAGCAGAAAATGTGTACCTTTTTGTTGGCGCATAAGCTAGCTAGAGATATCCGGAGATATATTGTGGATGAAAATTCTCTCAACTTTTACACGTTGCAAGTTTATGTATATGCATTTGAACGTACCTATCGGGCAACGGTAAATTCTGTTCTTGGTTGGTTCATTTGAAACACTTTAAGGTTCACGTTTCGTTTTGAGCATCCGAAAATGCATTCGATAGTATTCATTATTCACCTACTCGTAGATCTGTACGTGTAGTGTACTTGTAAAATGTATTTTTACGCGAGTTTGTTGGTCGTTGTCGTCGTAGTTTTCGTCGTCGTACGGTTGTCGTAGTGTTATGGTGGTATATAAAATGCTAATGACGCGGAATACTACCCGGGTAATGTTACTTATATTCTTTAAACATGTTCCATCTAACGGCGTAAGTTCAACAAAGAAACGCGTTAAGTTTAAATTTAACTTTTGGGAAAAGTTTAAATTTCCCAAAGAACATGATCGTAATTCATAAACGCGAACGTATTCGGAGCCAAGCTCCTCTCGGATTATATGTACAATATACGTAGACGTACTAGGTACTAGGTAGGTAAGGTACCTACTTCCTTACATTCTGTGCTATACAACGACCTGACCTGCCAACCTATCCTATTCCAGCAGTCACTTTTCCGTTCCTTTTCACCTTTTCGATGATATAGGGAAAGAGAGAGAGAGTGAGTGAGTGAGAGGGAAACAAAAATGTATAAAACAAACCGCATAAACAATCGTAGCTCTTTTATTGAGATCCCTGCACCGCCCCTGTGCTATGCACACGTGTGCAAACTCATCCATCTTCGTCGAAAAGAATTTGCGATGCGAAAATATTCGCGGTGGCGTGGCGGCTCTTGTAAAGAAGAATAGAAGAGCACTCGACGTGTTTTTTTTTTTTTTTTCGTTAATCTGAATACCCTTGTACTGAAAATAAAACCAATTAATTGCGACGTGGAGAGGCGAAGCGGGTGCCAGGCGACTCGAGACCAGCCGAAGTACGCAATTCTTCCGCAAACGTTTATGGCATTATACTCGAAACGTGCTGCAGCCTTTAAATTGCATCTTTTTCGCCGTCAAACGAAAATTTTCCCAAACAGCATTATTACTTCAATTATTATATACTTGTGCTAGTCGTAATAACTTATATAAAAATAATAAAGAAGAGAAACAGAGAGAAAGAAAGCGAGAGAGTGAGAGAGAGAGGGGGGAGGGGAGAGAGTGAGTTGCAAAAAGAAAAAAAAAGAAAAACCTCGAACAATTTTACGTCTAACGAGATGTAGAACGTTTATAAGAAGTCATAAAATGTATAGACGACACATTTACTCGCTTTCATAATTTTCCCTTTTCACCATACTACAACCGCATGTCGAAAAAGGGCAATTTTTTTTTCCATCTTGCCAAAAGCAAGTACCTACCATTACAAAAAAAAAAAATATAATAAATATCGCTGTTCTTTCGTTTTTAGCTTTATAACGGAAAATGTATACAGTAGCTACGTATAAAAGGTGTATATCCTTCTCTACCTTATTCGCTCTCCTTCCAGCAGTATTTCTCTTTCCCTATCCTCCTGCTCGCTTGTTTCTTTCACGAACGACCGCTATCGCCACGACGTAGGAAAATATTACTTAATAGAATTCAATTAATTTGTCTCGATATGAAAAATTATCAATTTATTCTTTTATTTGGCTTCAAAATTATGGTAGCCCTTTTTTTTTTCTCTCGTGTATGTGCGTGTGATTTTTTTCCTTCGTCTAATTGAAAGTCTACTATTTTTTATTTCTTTTTAAATGTAATTTTTCAAGGAAGGAATTTTCAGCTTATATTTGGTTCATTTTTCACTTTTGCGATGAAAATAGCATGAAATATTTATAAGTTTTCTCGAAGGAAAAAAAGAAAAATAATAATAAAGTTTAATCTTGTATGACGAAGAAGTAGAAATTTACGAGTGAAACAATGTCAAGCGATAATTTGTCAAAATGAAAAAAATTATGATTTTTGTGTACAGGCTTTAGCCGAGTAATTTTTTTATTTGCGTGAAATGGGCGGTACAATGGGCATTTTTTTAGAGCTATGAACAAAAAGAGAAGTATTGTGTTTTGAATCTAGATCCAGTTATTAGCCTAAAATGTCTGAAGAAAATTATGTCAAAGTTTTTTCCATACGATGAGGGTGATGATGAAATTTTCTTATTTGGTATAGCATTTTATTCTTTGATTTTGAACTGGTAGAATGAAACAAATGGGAGGTGTAATCGAACGAAAAGGAAGCAAAATTCGTTAGAAACGAGGTGTAGAAAAGATTGTGAAATGAAGGTGGCAAAAATTTAAACGTCCATGATTTGGCATTGAAATTTCTTCATTTGGCTCAAGGTTGAAAATTCAATGAAAATTAATGTAGAACGGATATTTTCATCTCGAATGGTAGTCATCAGAAGTATTTTTATCATTTCTTACTTTTTCATGATTTTTTTGGAAATTTTTTCAGATTTTTGAGGAGTAATTTAAGGTTATGAAAGTACTTTTTTTTCATTAACACTCGGAAAATAAAACTTTTAGGTTTTTTGAAATTTTTCAATTTTTCACGTATTTTTAGCTTTGAAATGATTTTTACATTATTTTTATATTTTAGAAGATTTTTATCGTTTTTTTTTTCAATTTTTTACGATTTTAAAATTTTACAATGGCAATTTTAATGATTTTTTCATCATTTTGCATCACAAATGTAAAAAGTAGAAGTGTTTTCGAAAATTGCTCTGAATTTTTTTCTGTTTTCGAATTACAAAATAACATTTTCGCAGACTTTATTCGTTATTCCACTTTTTAAAAACTAGAAATCAAGACTACAGGGGGCGGAGAGGGATTTTTTATATTTTATACGATTTTTTATCATTCTATCCTTTGCAAATTATTTTTCAAGCAATTTTTTTCACCATTTTTTAAAATTTTTTCAATTTTTTCAATTTTTTTGTCATTTTACACGTTTTTTGAAGAATGTTTTTTTTTGCATATTTTGAGCTTTAAAATTATATTTTGAACGATATTTTTACCATTTTATATCTTAAAAATAAAAATTGAACGTATTTTGAAGATTTTTCGGCGTTTTTTGATTTTTGAGCTATTAAATGACAATTTGAACGCCATTTTTATTATTTTTTTACATTTTTGATGATTTTTTCAGGTTTTTGAATTTTGAAATATGCAAAATTACATTTTGAATGATTATTTCATCATTTTACACGTTTTTTTTTCTGAACTGTGAAAAACATTTTGAACAATTTTTCCATCGTTTGGCATGCTTTTTGATTTTTTTCTGCCCATTTCGATGCGCAAAATAACATTTTGAGGGTATTTATGTGAGGTACCAGGACAAAACAAACAGAGTTTTAAAAATGCGAGACCTGAGTCACTAAGCTTATTGAGTAAAATCTGACCTTGGGTCCTTCGATTTTGCTCAAAAATTTTTTAGGGTTCTACTCAGTGCTTCAATGTTTTATTAGAGACTCATTCCATGTTAAAACGACCCTCGAGTCTTTTTAATTTCGCTCAAATTTTTCTTCAAATGTAGCTGGATGGTTTAGTGAATAAAATCACAGTCATTTCGATTTGTACCCTTCGTAGGGTTGGAAGGGGGGGGGGAGCTCCCAATTTTTGAACAATTACGGTTTTCTATCAAACAGCTCAACTATGAGGGCTCATATTTTGAGATGAGTTATACTTAGCATGATTTTTTACGCGATTTTGTAAGTAGCCCAAAGGAGATTCGAAACTGATGATCAAAATTTTGAAAACTCAAAGTTGAACATTTGAGATAAAAGCTCAACTTTTCATGATTAACATAATTTGAAAATCTGAAAAAATTACCACGAATAGACCTTTTCATATTTGTTTTAACAAATAAATTTTCAAAATGGGATCTCAACAGTGCCTTGGTGGAGGAAGGGGAGGGGGGAAGAAGGTCTCAAATTTGGTTAAAATTGAAAAAAATAAAAAAGTGAAGTGACATATCGATTTTTACTAATTCAAGAACGTTGAGTTTAATTATTGGCTTATTTTTTTGATCCGACTACCTGAACACCTACATCAGCCCCCCCTTCTCCATGAAGCCAAAATTCAAAAAATTGAAAAATTGAATTGAATATCGATTGTTGCTAATTTAAGGTTGTCGAGCTTGAGAATTCATTCATTTTTTGAATGTGTGCCCTGCGTGACCCCTTAGACACCATAAAAATGGATGTAAGAATTATACCACATTTCATAACGTCTCTTCTGCCTTCTAACGTTACAGAAAAAAGAAACCAAATTGAAAAAAATTTTAATGTCATAACAGTAGACTGATGTATTGGAAATATTTCTGTATAATTTTATAGTTTTAAAAATTCTACAATGATTTGAAAATATTCGAGATTCTTGGTGAATGTCAAAAAAATTTTAAAATTCGATAGAACGTAATAAATGATTATTTTTTGGAACTTGATGAATTTTATGAAATGAGTTTTTCGAAATAAACGAGTTTAAAATTGTACGTTCAATTATTCATCATCTTGTTTCTATTAAAGATAATTTACATTACAGAACCGGGGGTCTATCAAAATTCGTAATGAGTACAAAAGTAAGTACGTAATTTGCTTGCGTAGTTTTTAGTACAAATAACTCGTATCGTTGGTGGAATTCGTGTTGATTTGAAAAATTTCAATTGAAGTGTCGACTCGTTCGACCTTCATCCGTCTGCAGCTTTATTTTTGTAATTTTTTTTTTCAGTCGAAGAGATAGGCCTACTTTGAGTAAAAAAAATTAGGTAATGTTTTTTTTTTCACATTCTTTTTTAAAAGCTTTCATGTTGAAACGACCCGACGCATAGGAATCAAAAGATGAGGATGTTTTTGGTTCAAATGTTATTTTGTCATATCGATTGAGACGACTGCTATGTAGGTTTACTATCTCGTAAAAAAAAAAAAAATTCCCGACGTTCTGATAACGTCTCAAACGTTTATAAGGTTTATTATCATTGTACCACTTTTAAGAGATCGTTTGGTAAAAAAAGTTTGCGTGTGTGTGTGTGTAACCATTCGTCGTCTCTTTGTATTAATTTTGAAATTTTAAAATAATATATACGTTTTATATAAATAGCCAAACCTTGAAAATTAACTTACTTGAGGCGGACATAGAATATTCATGGTGTGTTCGATTTCGTCTCTGAGATCGTTACCATCTAATAAATTCTTAACTACAACTTGCCCTATTAAATCGTGTCTGGAAAATCTGTCGAAATCGTATACGGAAAATTGTAGATGCCTTTTTAATAAATCGTCGTAATTCACGCTGCAACAACAAAAACAACAATGTAATAAAAACAAAGAATAACAGAAAACGAACGAGCGGCGTTCATATTTTAAAAGGCAGCCTTTTTGGCTGACATCGCCATCGTATCGCGTCGACGACGATGGCAATGTAGCTGCCTACCAACTACCAACTGTTTTGTAAATGGAAGTTTAAATGAAAATGCCAGCTGATTAAGTTTGTATACGCAGAATAAGGGACGTAGTCAGTCGTAGCGTAATAAGTATTTTACGAGAGTAAAAGCGAAGCTAAAGTTTTAACGCGTCCTACTATCTACACTGTAGGCAGGTAGGTAGGCATTTCATAAGCTATCTCTATGCTGCCTCTTGCCTGTTTTTGTTCACGTTGAATAGTCAAATTGTAATTTTAACCTTTTGACTGGGCGAAAAATTTCCCTTTCCTCGCGACGCCGCTATACCATCGAAATTTAAACGTGATAATCATTCGCCGCATCGACGAATGTTTTCCGTAATGAGAAATTTATTCAAAATGAGATTTTTGCAGTGTCGCGAGTAACGAACGAGCACTGAGTGGCCAACCAGGGAGGGAGGGGGGAGGTATACGAGATAGAGTGAGAATGGTAAAGAGGAAGGAAAAAAACGACGAGAAAAGCCTATGGTAATTTGTTAACGGACTCGAATCCGTTTGACGGGTACGAGTACGTTTAACGTTGATGGAGTAAATAAGATGGTGTTATTTTTCAAAGTTGCAGCGTTAAGTCGGTCTCGTCTTAAGGGTTAGAATTTTTAGTTTTAAGGTTTTTTTGCTCTTTTTTTTTCTTATGTTTTTCTTCTGTTTCTTCGTCTTCTTCTTCTTCTTCTACTTTTTTTTTTTTTTTCTTTCCAGCGACGACTTTCTCGCTTTTATAATGAATAATCGTCGCGTCGCGTAGAAAATATATATGTGCATTTTATCGTAGATTTGTCCTCGCTAATGTGGCCCCGTGGTAGAAGTTGATTTATATATCGTCGTAATTCTACGTATTACACTCGTCGTACGTCGTACTATGTACGTATACGTAGCTGTAGTACGGAGTACGAGTACGTAATACGTATACCATAGCTATTCTTAAAGCTTGGCAGTTCGCAGATGTAACCTTATTCATAAGACCGTTCTTTACTTACCTAACGATGAAAGTTTCGTTAAATACAGGATCTAAATTCTTTCTGTGTACTTTTGTTTGAAATTTTTTCTTTCTATCTGGTAATAGGAATACTTTCACATATGGGTCGCTACTTCCAGTCATGTCTTTTACAGGTAAATCGTGTGCTTCTAGTACCTGAAAAAAAAATTTATATATGTAATACGAATTTATTGATATTTGTACGTAATCTAAGGTGTACGAGTATGATCTTATCTGTGTAGATGAATTTTCTCGCGATTTTACTATATTTTTTACTATGTAATTGTGATCTTTTGTTTCGAATAGTGTATTGTAGTATAGGTCAAATTTATCCTTCACTGAAAACCTATGGGAGCGAAATGACCCCAAAATGACGATGTAAAGATTTGAATAATTTTAACTTCATCTTTAGCTAATTTTCACCGTCAAATTGTCTAAGAGAATCATACTATTAAGGTCTATCGGACTAAATCGGTGGAGGGGAATTGTCTAAGAGAATCATACTATTAAGGTCTATCGGACTAAATCGGTGGAGGGGCAGGGGGTACAATATTTGCAAATTTTTCGTCAGGAAGTTAAAAAAAATTATCGCATTACTTAGTTTGTTGAGCCTGATTTTTATAAAATAAAAAAAGGTAGATATACGAATTGTTCTATTCATGGTGACGTGAAACCCCAAAAAAGCACATTTAAGACCGGTATTGAATTTACATATCAAATTTCAGCCCTCTACTTCTGTTTGAAAGAGAGATATACAGGAAGAACAAGTTCAAAAAATAAGAAAAATTGTCCAATAAATTAGTTTTTAGAAGCTGCGAGGGTATGTAATAAGATTGAAAAGTTGACCCCCCCTCTCCCTCAAAAAATTTCCCCTTCAGGAAAAAAGTGAAGGTCATGCATATGTAATGCTGAAAACGATTGATAAGTTCACAATATTTTTTTTTTATGATTTTCATATCCCTTATAACGAATTTTTGAATCTTTTTTACAATCGAATCGCAGAACTCTCAATTAACCCTGTATAATATATCTTTGATTAGATTTATATGCAAAAATGATGGAAAAATCAAAAATTTCACATCAAAAACATCACACATTTTTTAATTTTTTAAATTGACACTCATGTCAATATTTCAACATCAAGTGCTAAAGTAATCATTTTTTCTTCATCCCTTAAGACACAATCATCTATCACGAGTTTTAACATTTTAACATAAAATGCAACAATCTTTTACAATCATCTTTCCTGCCGAATTTTTGATCAAAAACTTCAAATCAAAAATCGAATACTGAACTCACACATTTCTACATAAAGTCCAAAAATCAGCCATATTCATCTTTGAGAGTTTTTTCTAATTTTCCCACCCTCAAGATATATCCATGTTAACATTTTTACATAAAATCCAAAAATCAAAAACGTAACGTTTTCACAGAATGACCCCCTCCCCCACTTAGACATATCCATGTTAAAAACAGCCCAGAACTTTTGATAAATCTGCATACCGAATTTTACCTTCACCCCTCATCTAAATTTGAGGGTACATGTAGGAAGGACAAACTTGAAAAATAAGGAAAACTGCATAAAAACTAGTTTTTTGGAGCTGTGAGGGGGGTGTGCCATGGAGCTGGAAAGTCGAAACGTCAAAAAGGAACCTTCGCTAAACCTACGTAACAAATTTCACCCTCCCTCCCCAAATCGATTTGAGGGCACATGTAGGAAGTATAAAGTTGAAAAATAAGCAGAATTGTCTAAAAACTACTTTTTTGGAGCTGTGAGGGTGTGTGCAATGGGGTTGAGAAGTCGAAGCTCCAAAAATAAACATCTAGGATCTTTAATAAATCTACACACCAAATTTCATCCTTCCTCTCTCCCGCCCCCACTACAATTTGAGAGGTACATAAGGGAAGGAAAACCTTGAGAATAATGATAAATGCCCAAAACTAAAGAAACTACATATTTTTCTAGAACTGTAAGGGGAGGGAGGGGTGCAACGGAGCTGAAAATTTGAAAACTTCAAAAAAAAATATCTACGATTTTTACTAAATCTGCGTATCAAATTTCACCCGCGCAGCCCAATTTGGAGGGGAGATATGGGAAGGATAAATTCAACGGGGCTGAAATGTAGAAACTGTCAAAAGATCTATGAAGACCTTTATTAAATCTACATAACAAATTTTAATCATGCAGTTCAACAGGGTGGGTGCATAATGTGAGAAATGGGCTTTCTTCACGGTGTAAAATGGAGAAAACTCCCCTTTCTTTCGTTCAACACCCCCCCCCCCCCCC
>FIZR01014405.1:0-12459 GCA_900060175.1 Ferrisia virgata | reverse complement strand
AATACCCCCTCCTAGACACCTCACACGTCCATATCTGACAAAAAATTTTTTTCTCAAAAAAACACCCAAGGGGTTAGTTCATGGTTTTTGACGATTTTTGAGAAATCAAGATAAGAGTGGTTTTCGACTAATTCGAGGCCGCTGATCACGAATATGATATTTATTTTTGGCGTTTGTGCTTCGTTCTTGAAATACCAGCAATTATACGTTCAAAAAATCTGGAAAATGCAATTTTCTTAAAAATGGTGCGTTATAATTAAAAATTGATACCAAATTCGAAATCAGCGGGTCCGAATTAGTAACAATCGCCATTTTAAGCAACAAAATTCGATAATTTTTAAAAAAATGTGCCGTTTTTCGTAATATTAAATTTTGCGCCTTCAATCTGTAAGCAGGTATGCAATTCATTTTACACGATTTTATTAAAATGTCAAAAATGGCATTTTCCCGGCAAACTAAGCGTTTTTTATTCGATTTTTTTTTCATATACGTGCTTAGTAACTTGAACCCCCCTCCCCCCACCAAAATTTCAGGGCAAGAATTTGGATTTTTTATCGACAAATTTGGCTGAAATTTTGGTCAGGGGGGTTTCTGAAGTCGCTGAATGCGAATATGAAAAAATATCTAATAAAAAATACTTCGGTTTGAGATATATGCCTATTTTGAATTTCAAAACCACTGCTAAATGAGTTGCTTATCCAGTGGTAGCCACAGGCACAGATGAAAGATACTCGAAAAATGCCATGTTCCTTATTATCTTGGTAGGTTAAACGTTAATTTATACGATCTTAAAGTCATTGATCATGAATTTTTACTTTAGTGCGAGTATTTATTCATATTCTGAAAGAAAATTAAATTTCCATCGTGCTGTATAGCTACAAAATAATAATTGAGCAATTTAGATTATGTTAATTCTTGTCTTGAGGTTTGTAGTTTTCTTGAAGTTGATAAAATTAGAAAACTTGAAATTCACTGTAGTTTCAGCAATTATTTGCTCTAGTTCCGAGCTTCTTTAGTTTTTAGTTTTCTACTTACGATTTTCAACAAGAAATGAAACTTTCATAGCTTTTACAACGAAAGAGGAAAGTTGCATGTGAACGGGTGTTCGGTGTTTCAGTCATCATTTGCTAGGATTCGAATAACGCTGAATTAGACACAAAAAACTACTTACTTGCTGTTGACCAAACATCAACAGATCGTGTAATGTTTTATGTTTTGATAGAATATTTCAGTGGAGTAGTTTTATTTTCGGTACTCATTTCACTTCTCTGTGCAACTTAAAATAGAATAATCAACTGAAATCGCGCGGATTCAAATTTACAGCTAGACACGTATTCAAATCAATCTATATTGCGGTTTCGTGTCAAAATAGTGAAATAGATAGTTTTTCACAGTATTGTGCAAATAACTACACACAGCATTTTTTACATTGGATTTATAATGCAAATTCAGGAAAAATTGTAAAGAATCCAGTTAGGTGAGACAAATCAAAGGATCATGGAAACCACAACTAGGTGTTTTGCAACAAAGATCTAACTGAAAAATAAAACTCATAAAATTCCACTTTGTATAATTCAAACTTCGTATAAAAATTAACAGTTCATCATTTTATTTTTAAACTTGTCCTACTGCTTGTCCCACAGCATCCTAAAAATGATACATTTCATTAGTTTTTGTTTTCAATTTAGTAAAAAAAACAGAAATATCACTTTACAAACGTTACATGGGAAATTCCTCATCGGCGGTGTACGAATTTTGTGATCCTTCTTTGAACGATCGCGTGCTATACTTTGGAGTGAATGGCGCACGAAAGCACGAGACTACAATAAAGCTTGGCGTACAATTTCGGTAAAGATGTAAGTAGTGAAAAACCACAACGTGAATTATTCACAACATCTAATCGCGATCGATGTATTAACTTACATTCATGTAAATTGGCATCGGTATTATCTCTAACAGCGGTACAGATGACGAATTTCTTGATCGCTTTATCCTTAGGGATGCAACCAGCACAATTGGTATATCTAACTGGGTTAACGTGACCTCTGGGTGTTTGAAACGGCCGTCATTTCGTCGTTTGCAAGTCAATAAAACGAAACGATGGTTCAGAGTAGTAGTCACACGTAACGATGTCAAGAAATTGAAAATACGAAACTGACCGTATTGAATACGACATCGAAGTACATTAAGATACTCATCACTTTCACTAAATCACTAAATTAAGCAGAATTTGATTTGAATTTCACAATAATTGTAATTTTTCGTGGAACAAGAACTGCTGGTCGATACATTTCACAAAACCGTCGTACAACATTAATGTCCAAATTTGACCAGTTTTTTTTTTTTTTTTTTTTTTTTTTTTTTTTTTTTTTTTTATCAATTATGACATAAGTTTTTCTTTTATCACACAATTTTCGATGTAGCAACATTATTTGATCTCAGTTAATGATCTTCTGCACAACTCTCTAATTTTTACAATGTAAAATCAAAAACCGTACTTGATATGCATGAAACACGATGATAACTAAAAATTATAATTTTATATCAATGATTCTATAAGAAATAAAACCTTGTTATAATTTACAAGAACTAAAAATTAGACAAAAAAACAACAACGTTTCGCCAACATTGTTTAAAGCAATCAGCCGATTTTCGCTCTTTATAATATAACAAAATTATCGGTGTGATACGACATGAAAGTTTTAATAAATAGCTTTTCCTTCGCAAATTTATCACAGATATTTAAAATTGACTAGACAATTTCATGTTTCATACGGATGAACTTGACGGTGTTTTCGATTTTTGCAAAGTTGATCGTTGAAAAAGCGAATCATCGGCTAAAGGATCTTTTTGGTTCTCCTTAGCATTTTCATTTTCATTATCAAGGTCTTCTTTTCTGGTATGATAATCCTTGAAAACAATTATTGGAAAAAATTTTGATAATCAGCAACCACGCCGAGGATTATATGAAAAGTAGTAAAACTTACTTGGAAGCAAGGAACGATGCAAAGATTGGTACGACACTCTGGACAATGATACTTGGTTTTACGTCGAAGTATTCTTCCATGATTATCGATCGTATTCCAACAAAAGTTACATCCTAAAGCAGGTCCGGGCCTCAGCATTGGACAATGATTGGATCGCGGCTGTAAATAAAATTAAATAAGGACGTCGCTCTTTATTTCACATCTACACTCGAAAAATAGTCAGATTACCTGCTGAAGAATGGCGTTGTTTTTTAAATCATCATCTAGTGATAGAGAATCTGAATTTTCTCTTTTCGATGGTAAAGCCGAATCAGAATTTTGTTTCGTTAAATGTGAAGTAGGTACGCTGAGGAAAGCAGATTTGTCAGACAAATCTGAAGTGATATTCTGCTGAGGAGTGGGATCGGAATACTGCCTTCCAAGAGGACGTTTGGGAGAAGGCGGCAAATCAATATCGCTACTTTCGTCTCCATCTGGATCTTGTTTCGAAACGATATGCGACTGTCTAGTTAGTAAACGGAAACGTTTCTTTATACCTGTGATCACGCTTATACTTCCAACACCTTCTGAAACATAAATTTATTCATGTTCAACTTGCGACGACTAAAGTGTTTCTTGATCTAACGATTGACTTACCGTCGGTTTTAATTTGAGGAGCATTATTCGAATCAAGTTCATGGGCACATATCTGTAACAGAAACACTTCTCTATAGTTTATAGAAATAATAAACATGAAACGAATTCGGTGATATGTTCGTACAGAAGTTGATATTTCCGAAATCGGCGGATTTTGAATATCATTTGACGAATCGGACAAACTGTGTTTTATACTGGGAGAATTTTCAGCTTTCAAATTACCGAGACCAAGTACTTCTATTTCTTCGACGGAACTACCAGAGGCAGATCCGAACGATTCTGTGGAATGCTTTTTCAATCGTTTTCTTCTGTAACTGGTCTGTGAATCAGCTGATGTTCTTTTCTCAGTTTGAAATTCAGCTTGCAACGTAGCGATAGGCATGTTTATCAAGCCTTTGATATTCAGCGTTTCAGCGGTCTACCAATGAAATTTAAAAAATTAGAAATTTGAATCGGTAGCAACAAATTCAACATCAATTGAAACATACTTACTTTGATCACAGACTGCAGATGATCGTGGGATACGTTGATTTCTCCCAAATAGATGAAATCAACTACAGCTTTCAAATCATGGTACGATATATCTTTCAAGATAACAATAGGATGCTGACAAGGGTTTATACTGAATAACTCCTGCGAAAACGTACTCAAGTTGAAAACCATCAAGTATCATAACATTGACATGATAGCAGTAATTTAAAAATTACTTGAAAATATGCACTGCACGCAGATAGCACAACTTTATGAGCTTGTAAATGTTTACCTTCCGCAGCTAAAGTAACATCTACTAACGTTTCATTACTCAACAAAGATGAAAATACAGTAATGAAATTAGGTTGATGATTTTTCCAACGCAAACAGTAATGTTGATTAGGCATTTTACAAACTGTAACAGGTCAGAAACAAGAAAAATGATGAGACTATAAAAATCATACAATGATGTAAAATAAAGTAGAATATTCGTACAGTCTCGAGGGTTAGGAACTAAACTCAAGAACACTGTCAGTACAACAACTTTACTATTAGATCACTAACTTCACATTATTTGAGATAATTAATGCATTAATATGAAATAACTGATGTTGGGCGTTTGATTAATTGTTCAAAATCAAAATCAACACATACGTCACCGTCCTTGACCTACACAGTACCTAACCAAATTTTAAACAACCCGCCAAACATTTTGTAGTTTACTCTTATTCTTAACAAAGCGGTAAAAATATACACCATACTAACTTTCTCGAAACTACAGCCAAATATATCCGTATAAAAAACGAAACTTCAGCGCAGAGAACTAATTTAAAAGAATGAAATTATTGAAATTCAAAATTTTCTGGATAGGTAGATACGCATCAAATTAAAAAGAATTAATGAAGATGAAAAATATTCTCCACTACAAACACTCAATGAAAATAGAAATGGTTATCTTACATGACGTCAAACAGCTTTGGCTCGGCTTTTACGTCACAATACTAACAATGTTGCCAAAGTTACAAAACAAAAATCCATTGCCTGGTACCTTGCAGGCGCACAATCCGCAAAATCAAATTTACCTTCGGCTCAGACCAATTCAGTCTTCGAGTCTTCAACCCATCGTGCAGCAATTCCGAATACCGGTTCCGTATTTCCATTGTATTAATATCGGTTTCATTAGGAATTGAACGAGCATTTTAAAAAATCGTAATTGAAATTTTTGCTACATTTGAGTCAATTAGTGACCCATCGTTTTTTATACTTCATCGCTGAAGACTCAATAGTCGATACTCACAATGATATTCAATGTAACTGCTCTATTTAGGTTTCACACAGTCCTATTTCACATTTCAAGAATCCGATTTTGCTTAACTTTTGCTGAGAAGATCAACAGTTCAATTTTCAAATTGAAAAATAACGAATACGAAATAATTGTACCTATATTAGATATAGAATGTACCTAGGAAATTCGCGAACGGATAACGTTACGCGCATAGACAATTCAGACATAAAAACTGCAAATTAACAATAAAAAAACATTATATTTAAATATATAGATTACAAAAATAAGTCTTAATTTTTAAATATTTTTACATCTTTCTCTTCTCATTGGACCGATTGCGAGTAGTAAATGCTGGTCTTTACCCCACACACCAGTCTGTCCAGAATTTGATATCATTTTTACAAAAATTATATTTCAAAAATTTAACCTAAAACCTAAAATAATACCTTTTAACTTATTTTGAAATACCTAAATTAAAGGGTATTATTTTAGGTTTTAGGTTAAATTTTTGAAATATGATTTTTGTGAAAATGATATCAAATTCTGGACAGGTTAACGTGTGTGTTAAAGACTAGCCTATACTACTATTGCATACTATTAATAAGGTGAAAAATCCAATACCAACAAGCGGGTAATGAGTTACACAGTCGAAATAGTATAGTCAAAAACACATCATACATTATATATACCTATAGCCATATAGTATAACTGAACAAAAATTTACGAGCAAATTCGAATCGATTTGTAGCAGCAAAAAACCATACGTACACTAGTCGAAAAAAAATTGAATTCCTAAATAAATATAAAGAAATAGGTACGGCATACAAACAATTCTTAAAAGTAGCAAAACAACAGAGAAAAACAACGCACGTTATAAAAAAAATCGAGTTATCGTCCTCTTTAACGGGCGAGCTAATGCAAAGGTTACTGTACAGCTACACTAAATGTTTTTCGTTACCTATAACTGAAATAGATAGGTTTAAACGATCTAAATTTAACTACAAGTTTTACAAATAATACAAAAATTTACAAGGTATAAATTTAAAACTGAGAAACATATCGATCAAATTTATTGAACTAAACGCACGAAAATAGTTCGACCTCTGATACCTTTGCCATCGAGACACTGCACAGCTTTTTGAGCTTCTTGAGGATTTTTAAGACACACTCTAGCGTCACCGGTTGCTAATCCTTTTTCGTTAAACCTTCTGATCACATTTTCTTTTTGCACATTAAACTCACAGAAGAATTGTAATATTTCATCGACATCGGCTTTATAAGGCACATTTTCTAAAGAAACAACACAGCCTGGTTTTCCAAAATTTTCGGGTCCGCCAGTTAATTGTCTTGTCGGCACCGGCGGACCTCTGGGCGGTGTGAAAGGTCTGGCACTCGGCGCCGTGAATCTAGGTACATGTGGTTTTTGATTTAAAGGAGGCAAGTTATCATTATAACGGGAATTAGTGTGTTTATTCTCCGGTAACTGATTACCGATTGCTCGCGATACATCTTCTTTAGGTACCATCGTTATGGTTACTGACTTATACTTCATTTTGGCGTGATTTTTTTTCGCTATCGCTTCAGCTGCCTCCCCTTCATCAACGAATTCGCAATAAGAGTCGCCGATTTGCTTGTAATTTGTATCATACATAATATGTATTTGAGACGGTATTATTTTGATATCTGCAAAGAAATTAACGATGTCTATATCGGTAACTGGAGTAGGTAAATTTTTCATTAATATGCAATTCGATTTCATTTCTTCACATTGAGGCTCATATTCTTCAATTTCAGCAGCAGCGTTCCCGTTTTCTTTATCGTATCCACTCGATTTAGAAATTAGAGTCGCATCATTCCAATTGGCATTATTGGTAGATGATTTTGAGGTTGAAGAGGAGGAATGACGACGCGTATTATTGTCATCGTTGGTTTTTTCGTTAGTACGCGACTGCACAACATCGCTGTCATCTTCGTCAAAGTTATCATCGGAGATTTGGTAATCGGCTCTGGCTACGAGAAATTCTTCCTCCGATATTGCTTCTAATTTTACGCGACTATCACAGATCAATATTTTGTTTCTATCTGCTAACGTATTTTTCACCATGGAGCTTTCGGCGAATTTCACGTACGCAACTAAAGAATCTTTATTTCCATCTTTCATCAATATCAGATCGTCAGGCGAATGTGGAAAAACATTTATTAAATGGTGTTTCTTGGCGCGTTTAGGAATAAAGCTAACTTTCAAAAATTGCTGATCAATTGACGCAATTACAGGATCTTCGGCAGCTTCCCAGGTAGCTGTTTCTATATCCGAAATAGACGCGCGATGACCTCGCAAAATTTTACCACTGTATTTCAGCGCTCGTAATTTCTGAGAATCGTTACAAAATTTTACGAATGCCACTTTAGTCGCATTAGAGTCTCCCTCTTTGGTGGCGACGAATTGCAATTTTATCGATGATTCGTAAAGCGGCAATGGCAGGAAGAATCTCTTTAAATCGCCGACGACTGTGTCAGGAGGTAAATTGTCGACTTGCACACAAATACTTCCGTGATAGGTAGACTTCGAGGCTGAGCCATTATTGGTTCTGAATTCATAGTGGTCACTTTGATTACGTTCATAGTACTCGTTCGGTTCATTTCTTCTGTGGTGCGTTCGTCGACTGGACATCGCCGAACCATCGTACTCGTCGTCGTCATCATCGTCATAATAATTATTTCTGCTTCCCCCACCACTACCACCACTGGAATATGAAGAATAGTTGTTATTATTGAAAGAATTAAAGCGATCGTTTCTTCTGCTACTGTGGTGATAACTACCGCCGTTGTTATAACTGTCGGAATTGGATTCGGTAGTGTCGTTAGTGTTGTAGTGCGCGTAATTATTCGCTCTACTACCGACAGCATTCGCCGATTTATTATAATCTGCCGTAAAATGGCCGTAATCGTAGCCATCATCATCGTTTCTCGTTCGATGACGATGGTGGTGATATCGGTGGTGGTGCTCATCGTCTTCGTTGCCGTGTTCTTCCAACCTTGATAGCTTGTGTGGTGGCGGCCGGTCGTGTTCGTCGGAATCTCCTCTAGAACGCGACGACGTACGATTAGTAGCAGCAGTCTTCGCTTCGTTCTCAACATTAGCGTTACTAGCATGTTGCTGATAAGAACTGAAAAACGATGGTATCTGCATTGTGGATGCTGTAGCCGCTGTCAATGGAGAAGACTGATTGATAGCAGCCCCTACGTAAGAAGATGTTGTCGTAGCTCCATTGGGTAGTACGGGAGCCGTCGCTGGGTAGCTGGGAAACGGATAAATGGACGTTGGTGGTGCAAAACCCGCAGTCGGACCAAAAGGGAATCGTGCTGTGAACATACCAAATGGTGGCATAGACAACGGCGCACAAGAATCAACAGCTTTATTGCTTTCGTTCATCGCTGTTGCAGCTTCCGGTAGTTTTTTTTCTCCCGTTGTTGTTTCGGCGAGAGTAATTTTATTATTGCTGCTCGTCGTCGTCTGAGATACCATCCAAGGGGATATCATCGGGGGCATTGGAACCCCCATCCAGCTTATTTGAGAATCGACTTCTGTGTTTGTATTGACTGACGTCAGCTCGGAGTTTTTTTTCGGGTCGTTATTCTGTGAAAACCCAGTTTTCCTCTCGGTCGTACCACCTCCATTAACTGCTTTAGTTTTGGCCAAAATCTGGGCTACGAGACTCGAAACACTATCGCTAACCACCGGTAACGCAGATTTATCAGTATCGGGAACCGGTGATACTTTTAAAAATGTGATCTCACTTTTACGTTGCTCTTGTTGTGCAATTTCGACGCTAACACCAATTTCTGACTTACTTTTATTCCCATCAGAAATAGAACTTTTTTTCTGCGTGTTATTCTTATCGGTATCGTTCGTCGTCGTAGGCGATCGATCTTTTTTACTGTCCAATGTTTTTCGACGATCTTTTGATTTATAAATATCAGAGGAGTTTCTTCTATCTTTACTTCTACTCCTTTTTTTATACCGGTCTCGACTACGGCTCCGATCCTTACTGCGGCTATTATCCCGACGCCATTTTCTATCCCTGGAGCGGCCGCTGTTGTATCGATATTTATCGCGGTATCGTCTTTCTCGTGATCGAGATCTTGATCGACTACGCGATCTTGATCTACTTTTGCTAGCTGATCTTGATCTCGATCTCGATATGGATCGGGAACGATGTGTTTTATTACTATCTGTCTTCGAAAACGATTTACAATCGTGAATTCTACTACTACCGCCACCAGCAGCACTGTTGTTACCTTTTGAAGATACAGTACCGGGGCTTTTCGATTCAGTTTGTGAGGCTGATTTTAGTTCTCTCAACTCTAAGCTTGTCGGAGGAGCCGGTATTGTGATTCCTGAAACGCTAGAAGTGACACTGTTTATTGAAGAACTGACGACAGACGACGGTAGTGACGATAAATTAGATAATACTGGCGACATTCCAGTAAGTACATTCGGTAACATGGATAAGGAAGACGTGCCGAATGTACTGGCAGCGGCCATCGACTGCATTAAATTTTGCAAGGTTAGTGCTTGCTGCCTTGCCAATTCGATAACCCTTTGCATTTCTGTACGTGAACTCAACAATAATTTCACTTTAGCATCTTTAATTTTACCCCCGTCGAGTAACATCGCTTGCCGAGCATCTTCATCCGATCTGCAGATGATGTAACAGACAACACACAAAATAAACAATGTAAGTAGGTGAAATATTGGTATTATAAATGCGCGGTCAATTACAATCATAGAACTACGCTTACCCAAACGCTATAAAAGCGTCGCCGTTTTCTCCGCCAACGATATGCACACCGCCGTCAGGGATCGTAAGGTTCTGAAAAAACTGCCTAATATCTGCAGCATTCGCATTCCAAGGAAGATTCTGCAGCCGAATTATTATACTCATCGTGATATCTGTAACCAGTCGATTACGTAAACAAACTTTTCAAAACATTTATTACGCATATCCTAAGGTTTTATATTAGGAAATGCTACGGCCATGAACGTGCAACTATAGGCATAATTCTTCAAGTACATGTTATCTAATAATTTGTAGGCATATTGACGATGTTATCACACGAAATATGTACTACCAACTTATCAATGGTCAATTAATTTTGTTAATAATAATAACCTCATCTCCTCTTCTTCTTTCTGTCAATTAAAAAGTGATGTTAAGGTATTCCTGTCTTTTTGTTAAGTAACACCCCGTACCACCAGCTTGAATCTTTCTTGCTATTCACTTCGGTGGATTTTCGTAAACTGCTACTTGAACTAAAAAAACTTGCAAAATAATTCTCCAAAATCCCGAATTTTTCTCATTTAAACTTTCTTTGAGAAACTCGAGATGATGTACGTATAACTAAAACTCAATCTTTAAGCCGTATATGAGGTTGAGCCCACATTATGAAAAACCAAGGCTTGAGAGCAAAACTATCATTTCCTTCCGTTCCGCTCCGCTCCGCTCCCGAATTTCAAAAAAGCATTGATGCATCTATTCTAATCGTTCTTCTCTCTTGTTGAAAATGGTTGGATTTGCTCTCTCCGATCTGATCCCTCTAACTATTTTGAGAATTTCGCTCTGTTCTGTTCCTATCTTTATAGATGATTAAAATTTTCAATGATACCTATAGTGGTTAATTAAGTCCCAATTTGCAGCGTATAGTCACTCAAAACAATAAATTCTATTTTGTTCAAAATTATGCTTTTGAATCGTGGATCCAACGTTGAATTTGCCGAACTTTTTTTGATTTTTTCTCAATTGATTTGTTCTCAATCTTTTCGTTTAATTTTTGTTTCGTTCCAAAAGTTTATTGTTCTTTCTCAAGTGAAGAGTTTCGTTCCCATCAATTTCTCTCTCTTTAAAATCGTTTTGTTCTTTGCGTTCCCTCTCTAGCCTTGCTAAAAACTTTCGCGTTGAAACCTCCAACAAATGCTGACTGGTGAGCTAAGAATGCTCCATCATTAAATCACGAAAGTTTGTTCGAGGACGTGCACTGCACAGCCTATGTTCTTATGTATACATACCTATTGCTTGAATAATTCTCTTTTTACCGCCAGTAAAATCTACTATCCTTTGTTACCAAAACTGGACTAAAACCCCTTCTTTAAACAACTATTCCTTCAATACGCCTCTGGCCTCCGTTTGTAGAACATGGCGTTAAGAAAAAAAAAAGTATCTAATGATAAAATTTTT
The DNA here is from genome assembly GCA_900060175.1 of Ferrisia virgata. Lineage (NCBI taxonomy): Eukaryota > Metazoa > Arthropoda > Insecta > Hemiptera > Pseudococcidae > Ferrisia > Ferrisia virgata. The sequence goes on along the minus strand of FIZR01014405.1, from coordinate 844 downwards.
ATTTTTGAAAAGTAGACAGTTTCAACTCCTTATACAATATGTAGAAGCCACCTACCATTACAAGATGGTGCTAAATAATTTCTTACTTATTGGCCTCCTTTATGAACAAAGGAATAACCAATAACGCAAGTTCGAAAACAAAAATTGTGCAGCGTACTCGTTACTTTTCTTTCGCATTCTGAATATTTGAAGGTTTACAAGTACACCTGAATTTAGAATATAAAGGTTGCTATTGCGCTTTTAAAGTACTTACCTATGGAGTTGATATTTTGAATTTTAAAGTTTTACAAATGGTTTTCTTTCGTTAAATTACCACTCAAAGGTATTGCTTACCGTATCTATGCAAAACAGACAACATATTTTGCAGCGCAGTAGAAAATTTTGGAATTTTAAGCGTAGATTATAGTTAGGTACTTTTGAGAAAGAGTAAAATCGTAGCCTATCGTAAGAGTTGGAAATTTGTAACAACATATTGTACTTGTACGTACGTAGGTATTTCAAGGTTGTATCCTTGAATCTTTTAATACATATGTAGCGAGGAACGTGAAATTCGTACATTTTTCAATTTTTAACATTGTAGTTAGTAAACATGATATTTTTCACGGAATTTCAAAGGAATATTGATATTAGATGGTTGCCACAGTACATATTCGATTGAGAAAAAAACGATTAAGATGAACTCCCACTTAACAATGACATACTGTACGGTGCATGTACATTTACATACTTTGACAGAGTCGTTGATGATACAATATCTCTTTGTTTCATGAGAATATGATATGTATTGTTTATTGTAAAAATTCATTCATTGTTTTTTTTTTTTTTTTTTTTTTTTTTTTTTTTT
>FIZR01014399.1:0-13134 GCA_900060175.1 Ferrisia virgata | reverse complement strand
ATACTTTCGTCTTGAGTAGTTATAAAATTCATAAAAAAAAAAATTCCTTAAAATAGTGAAACTTTAACCTTCAATAACTTTTAAACGGCGAGGTTTATCAAAAAATTGTAAGAGACCTTTTTTGTAGAGAATTCAATTTCCTACGAATATATGAGATGAAATTTTTTTTTTCATATAGTAGACATCAAGGTATGCAATTTTCTTTATAACAATTGAGGGGAAAAAAATAGAAATCTGAAAGGTGGAGGACGTTCCTATCAAAATTAAGAGCTCATACGTGGAGAGATTTTTTTTAATGTGTGTACCAACCAGTTTTTCAGGGAACCAAATGAAAAAAAAAATAATCGTTTTTTTTACCCACCCTACTGTAGAATGTCAGTATTAAATTTAGAGAATTTGTATTCTGCGAGATGAAGAAGCAAATTTTTGACTCGTATTTAGCGTATGCAGGGTGTCCCGTGAATGAAAGACCAAAATAAATGGGGGAGGTGGGGATACATCGCGCCGTAACGCGAAAAATCCTTAGATTTTCGAATGTAACTTAACGATGAAAAGTAAAATTTTCTCTATTAGGCTTAATTTGAAAAGGAAAAATCAGACAATTTGAGCTCTACATCGAAATAATTGAATAATTAGGTAAAGAAAAAAATTGAGGTGAAATGTGAAAAAAAAAACACCCAGTGGTAAGGGTAGAAAGTGGTCGCAATGGGGCTACAAAGTCAACACTACCCAGAGGCACATCCAAGACCTATACTAAATCTTCATACCGAATTTCAACTTCCTAGCTCAATTTGGAGGGGAGTTATGCGAGAAACAAACAAAAAATAAGAAAAATCTACCAAAAAACTACATCTTTGGAGCTGCGAGGGGTTGCCATAAGGTTGGAAAGTTGATACTCGCAAAATGCACGGTTAAGATCGCTATTAAATCTACATTCCAAATTTCAACTTTACAGCTTAATTCGGAGGGGAGTTATGCGAGGAACAAACTGAACAAGTAAGAAAATCCGACCAAAAAACTACTTTTTCGGGACTGCAAGTGGGTGCAATGGGTCTAAAAGGATGAAACCCCCAAACGGGGTACATCTATAGCCCCTACTAAGTGTACATACCACACCTCAACTACCTACCTCAATTTGGCGAGGAGGTAGGAGAGCAGCAGAATTTTTCGGTTTTGGCCCTTCAGCACCTCTTTGCCCAAATTTGCGCCCAACTGAGTTTTGATCCAAGGTCATCCCCACTCATATGAATCGAATCCACCGCCAATTTAAATTTATTTCCCAAATTATATCAATTTTGATTGGTATTGAGCTGAGCAAATGATTTTTAGTTTGAGGAGGGGGGGGGAGGGTAAAAATAGAAATTAATATCTGACATCGCCCAAAATGGTCGTAGTGGTCTTCTAAGACCCCAAAATGGAATTTTTCGATCCCCTTCCCCTCATTTGTTGTAGGTCGATGGACCACAATATCCTGGCTTTCATTAACAATGTAACATAGAAAATCAGGCTGAATAACTTGTAAAAAAATTTCATCGAAGTAGGATTTTTTTTAAATCTTGAAAAATTCCCTTGTAAAACCCGCAATATTATGTGTTCGAAGTGTAGAGCAAAGTGCATTATTTCAAAAAGGTTCTTTATTTCGGCCCCTACCTGGCTTACTTTTTCTGTAACTGAACTTCGAAGTTATGAAAAATTAAAAAAAAATGCTTAAAATTTATTCACAGGATTTTCTTTATATTTTCCAATTTCACAGCTCAATAACAGAAAAAGTAAGCGAGATAGGGATCTAAAGTAAAGAACCTTTTTAAGAGAATAAACTTTGCTCTGCACTTTGAGCGCATAATATCGTGGGGTTTATTAGGAAATTTTTCAAAATTTTGAAAAAAAAAGGTACTTTTATGAAATTTTTTGCATTTAACCTCAATTTTTTCATCGCCTAATTATTCAATCATTTTAATCCAGCTTTCAAATTGTTCGTCCGACTTTGCTCTTTAAAAGAAAACCTACAGGGAAAAATTCACTCTTCATCGTTAAAAGTTACATTCGAAAATTTGAAGAGCTTCGATGTAAAATTAACCTACAAAAGGAAAGAATTTTGTTTTCCATAAATTCGAGGCAAATTGTAATAGGCGTATGCAAGCAATATATCAAACATGTACATGATGTGTTGTATCACTCCACCCTTATTCTAGATATCCACTCACGGAGCACCCTGTATATGTGCTTATAGGTATATTAATTAATTGAAGAACCAATTCAATATTGGCATTTTTTTTAATAATGACCCCTGTATATGTATACAGAGATGCTTTGAAGTGGACATATTTCAGACCTACTTTTAGTTGTATACGCGATATTTGGAAATTATGACGTAAAATGGCATATATTTTTTTGCTTATTTGACGTTAAAAATGACCATGGATCAATTATTCATTATTATTATGAATCGTCCATCTATTGAATACTTACAAAAGAAATGTTTTTTTATTTACTCAAATGAATTTTTTATTCATTAAAATAATAAACATTTTGGTTGATAATTTTCTTTTTTTTTTCTTTCTTTCTTTTCTAATGACGAATATTGTTTTGGTATAGAGCTACGATTATTCGAAGTTGTTGTTTTGCTTTTATGGAGGAAAAAATGTTGATATGGCATGTCTATGCCTTTACGAAGGTTTATAACGATGGAAACCCACCTACACGTTAGATATTTTTGTATACTGTACAAAGCAAAGTTTTTCAGACGTATTTAATCTACTGCTGGTTTTCTTATGGCAGAAATTGATTTCTTTATGTACGCGTATTGTTTGCTCGCTTTTTCAGAATACCTCGAATTTCTCTACATACCCTTGTCTTGAAGTAAAATAAGTATCAAATGAAAAGTTTTCCCAGCGCAGCGATCCGATATCGTACATATTTTTCATTCGTTGTAATTAAAAGATTTTGAAAATTTTCCAGCCTCGTAAACTTAAAATTTTATCGCGAAATCCATCGAAATAATATTGATTGCTTTTATATAACCAGTAGACGAAGCATGACTACTTCGTGCTGTTTTAATAATTCTCTTTTGAACCTCGAAGATTTTCGACATTGATATTTACTCGAGTATTATTTTGTCAGCGTACGTTTTATCGCATCAGATAACCAAATCACGAAATTACCATGTCGACTGTATGGTGCAATCTTAACGTTCGTCGAGAGGTATCGAATTCTTTTACTTTTACTTTTTTTGGGGGGCAATTTTCCGAGTGGATTTATTACACCAACAGTGACGGATTGGTGAGGGTGCTGAACTGCTGATACTTCGTATAAGCCTCTTGGTTAATGTTGCATCGTCAACTTTTTACTGCAAACAAAAACATGACGGGGCTCGATGTTCATTTAGCTACTCAGCCTATCTTGGAGGAGCCTGGCACTGTTCACCAAAGTGTAACTCGTTTCGTACGTGAAAAAGAAATGTAAAGCGTTTGTTTACTTTTTTGGACTTTAAAGTTACTGGTAATTACCCGTAATTACATTTAAAAGACTATGGTATTTCCGTTCAGTAATACGTAGCTTTTTTGGCACTTACTGGCGATGCTGACATTTTGCAGCAATTACTGGAAATATGAAACGGTTTTGGTAATATTACTAGAAATACTAAAATTTTTAGTAATTACAGGTAATACCGTAATTTTTTGGTAATTATGAGTAGTGCTGCGATTTTTTGGTGATTACAAGAAATAGTAAAATTTTTGATAAATACCAGTAATACCGTATAATATTTTGGTAATTACGGGTAATGCTGAGATATTTTCAGTAATTACCGGTAACACGAAGATTTTTTAGTAATTACAGGTAATACCGTAATTTTTTGGTAATTATGGGTAGTGCTGCGATTTTTTAGTGATTACAAGAAGTAGTAAAATTGTTGGTATATACCAGTAATACCGTAATATTTTGGTAATTACGGGTAATGCTGATATATTTTCAGTAATTACCGGTAACACGAAGATTTCTTTTAGTAATCACAAGTAATGCTGAAATTTTTTTGGTAATCACGGCCAATGCTAAGATTTTACAGCAATTCCTAGTAAAGGGGAGATTTTTTTGGTTAATTACAAGTAATTCTGAAATTTTTTGGTAATTACGAGTCATCGTGAGTTTTTTTTGGTAATTACTTGTTGTGTGAATAATTTTCGACAATTACCGAAAACACTGAGATTTTTCGGTAATTACAAGTAATATTGAGATATTTCGGTAATTACTGGTAATGCAGGTTTTTTTCATCTAATTACGTATTTCTGACGTATTATTTTACTAGTAATGACGTAAAATCGAGTAAATTACTGGTAATTATCAAAACTAAGCTTGCTGATTGAATTTTCCGAAGATTTCAACGCCATTTATAAGCATAATAAATGTATTTGAAGTTTTTCTAGTATACGATTTTATCATAATTACGATCGTACGTAAGATTCATTTGGTACCTTGACCACAAGTCAGAGATTTTGATTAGATGTTCGATCGCAGTTGAATGTATTTTAACGATTTTACCGCACATTACACCGGGCATTTTTTTTTCAATAAAAATTATTATCCGTGCTGTGTAATGAAGCCAACGGCGACGTTTTACGTTACATTCGTTCGTCGTAAAAATTCCGCAAACAGGTCCAGGTAATATACGTAACGCGAATATACACATTGTACATCATATACCTGTATTTACCATTGTACGTATAGCTGCAAGCTGTAAGCTGCAGGTATATTGTATAGACGAAAAGGCAAAGTTATGGCGGCTGAAACGTTGAAAAAAATTATACACTACGCAGCGGTAAATTCCAACCTCACAGTAGATTTATAAGGTACTCATTTATATAGGTAATTAGGTATACGTTTTTACGAATATTATAGTATCACGTGCAGTCACATTCGTATGTACTTGTGCATTTTATGTGAAAATTCACGTATTAACGGGCTTTGAATGAGAATAACAAGCTCCTATACAAAAACGCTGTGTACTATCGTAAAAAGCGTATCAAGCTGCGAGCTCTCGACGCTTTGTCGTTTTTTCAGCGCTAATATAAGCCAATTTTTTGCGAAACAAAAGATAAATTATCATTTTTTTTGTAAGAGTATTTAATAGTCTGAAGTCAATTAGATGATTTTTTTTTTAATGCCAGGCACATTCGATAGGTAATTGACTGGTAAGAAATGGGCAGAATGGAGATTGTTGCAGCGATTTCGAAGGTCAAGTTTTTCGAGCTTTTTGTCTTCTGTGGGGTATATCTGTCGAATACTGGTATGTACTCGTACATTTTGCATGTACACACGTATAGGTTTGATACGATGTCGAAATTTCGATTTGAAAAATTTTCTAAGTATTCGCTGCCGTGTTATGTATGCTGTGATAAAATGGAAAATGTGGCGTGGGAAAAAAAAACAACTTACAGGAAATCATTAGATCGCGGTAATTAACCTTGATCGAGTTGATCGTTGTGCTGGGGTTTGTACTCGTACTAAGGTATATATAAATGTAATATGGTTTTGCGGTAAGATATGACATGTTTATCTACTGGTTTCTTTTGTTAAAATTTTTTTCACTTATTGTTATTATATTAGCAGGCTTATTATACATGTACAATAAGCGATTAAGTACATAATGTAAAAAACGAAGAGCGTTGATTTTTTTTTTAGGTTCTTTTTTTTTGCATTCTTAATAAGTTTGGTATTGAAAATAATGTAAGTATATCGGTTAAATTGGCTGTCTGTCTGGTGGTATAGTTTTGTGTAGAAAACGTTGCTACGTTACTGGATTAAAAAGCTGTATAGTATATATGTAGTAACGACCCAACAGGCTATAAGTTTCCGCCTGTGTGTATAGGCACGAACCTAATCACGACCACAAATATAGCTATACACACTTTCTCATATGTACGACAATGAATTTTAAATCGACTGTCGACATTGACCTTGGTATAATTTACTCGGACGATGAAAGTTTTTCGAAAACTTTCCATAGTTCTTCTTTCCTTTATTTTTCGATTGTGTTATAAATACCTGTATTATTTTGCTTGACTACGCACAGTGCGTTGTCGTTGACAACTACGTGACGATTGCACACTGTTACGGATGTATTTTCCAAAAATAGTATATATATGTATGTGTGCTTCCGAAGCAAAGAGGAAAAAATTAATTTTATGATTGATTTTCGATTTACGCAGTATTTGTTCGTATATATACGTAGTACATACGTAATGGGGAAATTTTTCATTATTTATAACACGGCGGTTGTTGTATAAACACCATTGGTGGTTTTTTTTCCAACACAAATAGTTAGGGCGGTTTTTTAATTTAATAATTTCCTCTCGTCTTTCATTAGTACGTGATTTTGGCTAATTTTTTAGCATTTTCATTCAACGTTATCCGATGACGTGAAATGTGTTATTCGAATTTCGATATGGAAATCGTGTAAACCTTATGAAAATCTCGAAAACCCTTTGAATATAGGATTTTAATCGCTGACATCATAATCTTGATGGTTGTTCGAAAGAAGGTAACTGTTACTCAAAAAATATGAAGAAACGCGGATAAAAAAAAAATATTAAAATTTTCGATATGGCTAATTTTTTGTCTGATTTTCTATGTCATATTGTCAATGAAAACCAGGCTATTATGGTCTATCAATCTACAGCAGATGAGGGAAGGATATCAACGAAATTCATTTTAGGATCCTAGAAGTCCATTACGACCATTTTTGATCATGTCAGATATTTAGTTGTTTAATTTTTTTCCCCGAAACTAGAAATCATTTGCTCAGTTCGATACCGACCAATATGGATTAAATTTGGGGAAAAGGCTTCGATTGGTGGTAAATTTGATATCCTGGAGTGGGGTTGACCTCGGGTTAGAATTCAGTTGAACCAAAATTTGAGATAAGGATGCTGTAGGGGCTACAATCGCAAAAATTGTTCCCTGCTTGGGCCAATCGATAGATAATTCAAAGTTGTATAACATAACCAAAAATCAGCGTTCCAAGTCAATTAAGAGAGAAGATATAGGGCAGGGCTTCTCTTTTTTGATCTTGAAAAAAGGCTGCTCTTCCCCTTTCACCTCTCCAAATTGAGCTAGGAAGTTGAAATTTAGTTTGTAGACTAGGTAGGGGCGATAAATACGCCCATTGAGGGTTTCAACTTTTCAGCCTCATTGCAAACCTTCCTCCCTCTCACCCTTACCAATGATTAATAGCGATGCTGTTTTTCAATTCGCATTATTTTAACATTTAACGAAAATCACACTGAGTAGCGTCGTTCTTGGATATGCGACATTCTTTGAATAAAAATACCCCCTCCCTATGAAATTTTAGCCCGTAGGTCAGGTCCATTCGAGAATCTACTATGGCTCCCAAAGAAAAAAAAATTTGGATATAATTGAAATTTTTGTATTTTTAAATTTGTAGAACTCGATTGCAGTTGAATGGTTTTCTTAATCACATTTTTGAAATAAAATTTAAAGCACAAAAATCTCGATTATATCGCCAACAGAAAAAATTTGATAGCACATTATCGATTGGAAATTTAATTCCCTATAATTTCGCTTCCATGTGAATTTTTTCTAAGACGCATTGTTTTCTTTGACTTCGACATACGGAAAATTATCGATTTAAAAACTTTAAAGGAAATTGTGGCAACGTTTGCGGATTTTCGACCTAAAGACAAATTATCTAGATTCTGCATTTTAAAATATGTTTTTCTACAGGGTGCGGAAAGAGGCGGGGGGGGATAAAATTCAAAATTTTTCGCCGACCTGCATATAGACGAAAAATAAGCTTGAAAATTATTCTACTTTGAGAACTCGTAACAGTCTTCTTAATATCGCAATGCGTTGCTTTTTAAGACTGATTTTCGTAAAGTATAAGAAATACGCGAAATGTTGATTTACGGAATGAAAAAAAAGGTATATCTAGGGCTCCTACAAAAAACCGTGTTTTTTTGGAGCAGTGAGGAGATGCAATGGGGCTAAAAAGTTGAAACCTGAAAAAGGTATATCTGAGGCTTATACTGAACGTACGTGCCGAATTTCAACTTCCTACCTCAAGTGAGAGAGGGGAAAACTCCTTATTTCTTCCTTCCTGATAGACACAGATGGCTGATTTTTCGATATGTCGTACAACTTTTAATTTTCTTTCGATTGGTCTCTAATTTGAAGATGACTAAATATCAAATCCTCCGTCAATCCAAACCTGTTGCTCCAATTTGGTCGATGCTTGGTTAGGATTGAGTTGAATAAATGATTTTTAGTTTCTGCAAACAAAAAAAAAAAAAATCAAAAAGGAATGAATATCTGACGTGGCTAAAAATTGTCTCAATGATAGGACCACAGAACGGATTTCGTTGATATTCTCTCCCCTTTCCCCTATCCGACGTAGACCGATTGTTCCTCTCTGGTCTGTTTTTCGTTTCGTATAGAACATCTGGCTAAATATTTACGTCATTTGCAGAAATTAGTCTAATGGAAAAATTTCATTTTGCGATCCATCCTGATGCTCTATTCAATGTTTTGACATGTAACGCGGAAAATCAGAATGAAAATGATGAACATGATTTGAAGTGACAATTCAGCCAGAAGAATATTTTGTTCAGTAATTTCGTACATTAATTTAAAAACGTTCGTCACTGTTCAACAAACCACATTTCAGTTCATTTTATTAGTGTTCCTTGCGTGGGTATAAAGTATTTGGGTAAGCATATGATTTTGTGCTTTATCGCACTCCTTCCGCCCGCTTGCCACCAATGACCCAAACAATTTTAGATTGAAAATTTGATCGATTAATGAATGACTGTAGAATGAAGCATATCAATTCAAAGCTATAATATTCGTGCCATCTACTATACGAGTCCACGAGACGAAGTATCCTTTACCTACTGACAAGAAAACAGTATTTGAACTTGTCAAGTGTAATACTTCGTACGTGGGCTCTAAAATACATAATATACTACAATAATAAAATACTAGCCCAGCCTAATGCATGGCCTCACACATTTTATACAGATTAAGAATCAATCATAAAGGTTTAACCTACTTATCACCCTACGTAGGATTTTCTTTCCGCCCAATACGACCAGACTGGAGTGCTTTATTGTGGTTTAATGAAAAGCTTGAATTCGACCAGATACGTGGGTCTGGGTATATAAGTTAAGAATATCCTTTCTCAAATGTAATTAAAAAATAAATTTCAGATGTCGTAGGCGTAAACCCTTTTTACATACCATAGCCGCTGCGCATATAATAAAAGCTACCAATTTTGGGAAAATTTCGCGATAAGTAACCAAAACTACGTATACATATTACCATCTCGACCAACATAGTATCGTGAGTTTTTATCAAAAATATGGTCGGTTTGGTACTTCGCTAATCATGTGGGTACTTTACTGAGAAGTCGTGTTAATCGAGATATCTAATTAGTTTAATAATGCGCGATTGTGTTTAGACTTTCACACATCTTAACACGATTGCAGCTTCTCATGTACGAATGGTACGAGTAAATGGGTACATTGTGTTGGTATTCAGGGTCAATGATTACGAGTTGTTCGAAATTACGACGTATGCTGATGGAAAAAACGAACGAAGAGTCGCGTTTTGTCGTACCTCGTACAACGTACAACAAATGCCTGTAGAATTTATAAGCTCATTACCGAAATTATTATTTGACGTTGAATGATGTTAATGACATATTCGAGAATCAGTGCGTGATAAGTCTGACTCTGGTGATAACACGAATTAATTTGTAATATGAATTGATCGTCTTGTAATTCCAATAATGCTTCTTTATAGTGTACGTAAATATTCGGATGAATTATTTGGTATGCGTAATTTTATCGATTGGTGCGTAGACCTACAAGATTTCTAATATTTTTTCCATTGGTATATCTATGTATGTACTTTCTCTTTCTACATGAAATAGTACCATTTGTACCAGGCTGGTGTATTGGTATCATCATCATGTATATGGCATAATAAAAGATATTTTTAGTCCCATCATTCTCCATAAAAGATTTTTTTTCATGGAATATGTCCGGTAGACTTCCACAAACAACATCCTGAAAGTGCCCACAGGGAAGGCCAAGGCTCCCCAAAAAAATCAATTTTTTCGCTTTATCTCCGTAAATAGTAGTTTTAACGTGACAAAAGTTGTATAAGAATTTGAAGTAGACTCAGTTTCCTACAACTTTGCTTCTGTAAAGTTTTTCGTAGATATGATAGGGGCGGCGGAGGTGAGCCCTTAAAAATGTGTGTTTTTCAGGTCACTGTATACGAGACGAAATTTCACGTTATGAATCGTACCGAGTATGAATGGTAGTTTTCCTTGGAAAATATCAATTTTCCTCATTCATAATACCCCTTCACCCCTTCTCCTTGCGCACGTGTCTTTTTTTCAGTATTTTGCCTTAAAAATTGGGCAATGCAATTTGAATTATACGAGTAGAGATTATTGAAATACCAAGTTTTCGTACAGATCGTATTCTCCTTCTGTTGAGTTCCCCTTCCTTCGCCCTGCAAAGATACGAGTTTGGGTTGATAATATGACGAGGAATAATTTTTTCATCCGAATAACTTCCTCTCCACCTCCCTGCCATCATATTTTTTCGCCTTACTCAGGTTTCTTCTTGCTTAAAATCAATTTTTCTTGTATTCTCATAACCAAAAAAAAACTATGGATTCGTCTAAAGCTTGTGATGGTATATGAGTACATATAGCACACTTCCATCTCCTTTATCTCACCCAACCCCCTCCACCACAACCACATAGTTTATCTCCCTACCCTTCTCACAACCCACTATTCCTCCACCACTCTTACCCTCCCACCCTACCTCCTTCCATCCCTATCGTTCTTCCGCTTTATCTACTTTTAGCAGAATTTGAGTTCCGTCATCTTTCTCCAGCATCTCTTCCCCCTTCCTTTAACCAGTCAAACACTTGGTAACCACTATTACTACTACTTCTGAATGAAAACCTACCTTACAAACTTTAGAGTGACCCTCCTTAGGTTGGATTTTATCATGTTGTAGAATACGAATGTAGCTGTCTGCATAAATGAATGGGAAGGGGGGAGAGAGAGAGGGGGTGAGGGAACTGGAAGAGTACGATTTGTACGAAAACTGGGTATTTCAGTAATTTCTAATTGTATAATATTAAACTAACATTACCTGCTTTTCAGAGGAAGGTACTGGGAAAAACCGTCTGGGGGAGGAGGGTGAAAGGATAGTACGGATGAGGAAAATTATTGTTATTTGTGCTTAGTACGATTCATAACGTGAAATTTCGTCTCACATACTGTGACCTGAAAAACACACATTTTTAAAGGCTCATCCCCGCCGCCCCTATCATACCTACGAAAAACTTTATAGAAGCGAAGTTGTTGGAAACATAGTGTACTTCAATTCTTATGGAACTTTTGTCACGTTAAAACTTGTATTTACGGAGATATAGCGAAAAAATTGATTTGGGGAGGGGGGAGTCTTGGCCTTACCTGTGGATCACGTTCTACCTCTATCGATGGGGACTTTTAGGATGTTGTTTGTAAACATCTACCGGACATAGGGAATTTTTTCCACGCTAGGATTTTTTTTTACCTGGAATGAGTGGATTATAATCTTATTCATTTATTTTGCTCGATATTTCAATGGATGATTTGTTAATCGAATCAATACTGGATGCAGTAATTTTTCACCCATCTTACGAAGAAAAAATGATACCTGCGATATTTTTCAGATAAACCATCTTACATATAATGTGTAAAGTATGTACGTACAATTGTGATAAGAGCGAAAGCGTATTTTAAAATTGAATACGATGAAAGTAGATACACACAGAGCTGAACTTATAAGCAATATTAAATCGCGCCGTATGTACAAGTTATATCTGCTTCATCATTCATATAACAGCGTAATATGAGATCTATTCTGTGGTATACAATTCGATGTATTGAATATACTATACCTACATCGTATTAAGTATGTGCGATCCGGATACTACATATATCGTATTTACTGTCGAATACCTACTTTATATATTTTCATTTTATTTTTTTGCATGTACCGAGATGCCACGAGATAGTATGCTATTTTGAAATGTTTATATTTTACTCTACTTTCCGCATTCATTTGCATTTTCCACCTAGAAGCGTAGTTTTTTTGCGCGGTTGACCGTGATGGTGAACTCGCCCATAGCATTTACTGCGCCCAACCAAGATGCATAACATAGATAGAGAAAGAGGTAGGGGGAAAGGTGCAGTACATATGTACATAGTATACATATCTATATTACCTTAGGTATAAGGTATAGGTTAGGTATGGAAAAAAATGTGCCAACTTCTTATGTAATCCTTTTACTTAATATATTTATCGGATGCATTTTATATGTATATCAATGTGGTCGTATAATATAATTAATACGCGAATTATAATCGTTATAGGACATACGATCGGATCATTTATATACATGCGTATTCCTCTCTTTTGTGTACTGGTTTTGTCTGGTTTTTAATGTTTTTATAATGAGAACGGGAGCTTTTTTTTTTTTTTTTCATAATACGTACATACATGTACGAACGTATAAATGAAACATTGACCGTATCCTACTTGAAATCTTATTGACCTCTTAAATCGTGGAATGAATTTTTTTTTCTTCTTTTTAACCTTGTCGATTATCGATTTGAATCAAATGATTTAATGAATTAATACGTCGTTGGTCGGATGGCTGATTTATGTGGTGCTGTGGCTTTTTATTAGATTCGCAGAATGTGGTTTGAAATACGTATTATATAGTAGAAGGTAATAAACAGAAGTTTTGTTCATTTTCGATTGTCGAGGGTTAATGTCGGTTTATGTGCATAGGCTGGGTTCGTGATAAAGATGAAATTCTATATCATTTGTGATTTTTCCAATGAAATATTTAACGTGTAAATATTCGAGATGCGCCGTTATATTTTAACGAACGAGAAAAATGTTTGTGAATGAAGCCAAGAAAATAACGTATTTGATTCGGAAAGAATTTCACCTTGACATGGAAATTTTTGAATAATTTGCATTTTTTTTTTTTTTTTTTTTTGGGTACTGACTACCTGTATTTTTAGTTTTTCTTAAATAAAGTTTT
>FIZR01014398.1:0-23151 GCA_900060175.1 Ferrisia virgata | reverse complement strand
GAAAACATACAAACTGGAAACTATTTTTCCCAATGTAATGGTTGCCTTAAAGTTATTTTGTACCTTACCTGTCACAGTGGTAAGTGGAGAGAGATCGTTCAGCACTCTTGGCCGAATTCAAAATCGTAAATGGATGATTTTTGAACGCCACTACTTGTTTTATTTTATTTAATGTTTGCTGCGACAGTTACCATAATGGTCAAAATTCCGAGATCATTCCGACAATATGTTGGTGTGTACTAGCACATAACACCCCCCTCTATCACTCCAGCATTTTCACTCGTACCGCATTTTTTTGAGACACTTTGTATAGTGGCCACTGCTCTCATGTTTGTATAATCTGTTGTAAGCGCAGTCCCCCATTCACATGGATCCTACTCTTTTGCATTCTTTGTCATTGGGACCAGGTCTATCATTAGGGAGAAATCGTATATATTTTACTTTCCGTGGGGCTTACCAAAGAAAAAATTACTTTTTTTTTACCCCATTCTTTATTAAGACTTGAATTACCCTTCTAGGGTCTCGGATTACTTTAGTTATTCTTAATTTCTCATTTGGCAGCTTCTCTGTTATCGTTCTTTCAATATTTTCACATATCTTCCCCATTGTGATCCTCATCCCATAATATTCTACCTCCCAGAGTTGGATGAACCCACTGGGTTGGGTTGAGATAGTTTGGTGCATACGGCGGGGCCTCTTAACAGATATGTAGATGTGTTTTTCATCCGTTTGTTGCGAAATTTTCATAGTAAAAATAGTCGTCAAATTTTAAAATTTTTGCCCTTTCCCAGGTTGTTCTGAAAAGACCATCCAACCCTGTTACCTCCACAGTATAAGATCAAACTCTGTTTCTTTTGTTAGAGGTGTTCGCAGTATTCCATATACCAGCCCATTACCCACTACTTGGTGGTCGCACACCACATATACCAATTCTTCTGTTAGTCACAGCTACTTCCCCATTGTGACGTATCCCATTTCTTGGTACCTACTTCCAGGCTGGTAAAAGGGTTGAGCCGACTACTCCACTGAAATGGTATGGCTGAGCTGGTACGCCTGTTCCCTTCAGCACAGGTCGCATGATCACTGGAGTTGGAAGGCCAAAAGTTACCAAGTTCTCCTCTTTAATTATTACCTAGGATAGCTGGGACTGTATTTGCTTCTGAACCTCTTCCGGTCTCTAGTTTGACTCAAAGACCTCTTGTAATGCAATGCCCATCTCTAGTATCAAGTTCTTGTTTGGGCACCAAATATGATGAAATAGTTTGAAGTTAGTATGAACTGAAATTTAATCCGAATATATATTACACGAGTTTATTGTAAGTTGAAATTTGGTATATTGACTTGATAAGGATCATAGATGTGCATTTTAGAGGTATCCACTTTTCAGCTCAATTGCACCCCTTCACAGCCCCAAAACTGTAGTCCTCTTCTCGCAGTTCAGATGTGATGAGTTTAAAATTTGCCATATAGGTCTAGATTTAGTTGGTGTGACAAATGTGCCTCTTAAATGTATCAAATACTCAGCCCTTTTACATCCCCCTCACAGCTCTTGCTTTGTGCTTTGGACAGGATTGATCATTTTGCCTGTGAGTAACTCTTCTAGTTGCCCTCCAAAAATTTATCTGTGGAGTAGAAATTTTGCATATAGCTTTAGTAAGGGTTCTAGACAAGCATTTTGTGAAGTTTTGGAATATCCTGTTTAAACTCTAACTAGACAAGCATTTTGTGAAGTTTTGGAATATCCTGTTTAAACTCTAACTGTCAACAGTTGTTGTAACTTTACTGGAACTCATAAAAAAACTACATATTTTCCAGTTTATATTTTAATTAAAAACCAACAAAACCTATTTTCAATGGCTTAATCCATTCGCAACCAAGTAACGATGAATATTCATTACCAACGACGTACAGGAATAAGTTCTGTGATTGGTTACCATACGTAGCACGAACTTGAGTTTTTTCGGTCTTTTCCAGTTTATCAAACAGTCGTAAATTTTCAGCCACATTTTTAGTTATGACAGTTTTGCTTGCGCCTGTATCGTACTCAAATTTAACATCTGAACCATTGACACCAACAGAAACGAAAATTGGAGGTTCATCAGATGACTCGTCTGACATTTTACAGATTGAAAAAACTGAATTTTCTGACCACGGCTCATCTACACGAAGAGTTTTCACCGATTCATTTTTAGCCAGATTATGTTTGTCATGTTTCTTCTTTTTTCTGCAAACATTGGCTACGTGTTGATCACTTTGGCAAAAAGTACATTTAAGGCCTTTGGCTGTGCACTCAGGTGATTCATGACCAACTTTAGCGCACTTGTAGCAACAAATAGGAGGATCCATTTCCATCCTTTCAGTTTTCATTGTGGCCCTTCGAGTATTTTATTTTTGTCTCTGTTTTGAGGTTTGGTAGGTGTCGAAAGGATGGTTCTTATTTTGTTTTTACAAACATTGAGAAGTCAGGCTATTTATTGAAATTTTAATAGGCCATATTCTCAATATGAGCCAGCCATCAAACAAATATGTTCAGAATCTTTTAATTTTATTTTACAAGGCCGAAATCTATTAGTATTCTACCTCCACAACATAAATAATCAGAATCCCAATATGAATGTCTTTTTCACTTACTCAAGAGGATGCAATCATTGCCGAATATAAGACTAATAAATTCACCAAAGTATAAGAACAGAAGAAAAAAAATTGCAAAATTGCAAAAATGTTCACATTTTTCATAAATTTTCATCAAAAATTACACCACTGTACAGTCGGTTTTTTTTTTGGTCTTCCAAAGCAATAAAGTCTTATTGCGCTGTATAAACCATAAATCCATTGTCCAATCACCGTCGCAAATGCAAAGAAACTCAACCATCTGTGAAAGCTGCTTAAGCCCCCTTTCCCCTTCAAAATCATAATGCTTGTAGTCTTTTTAACAATTCGAAAATATAAATAAATACGATTTACCACTTTATCACGATGAGGACGGCGACGCGACACGAGGCGAAAACATAACTGTATCAGGTTTTAATGTCGATATGCTCGTTTTTTAGGTTCTGTATAGAAAGCGAAAATAACACCCTTTTCAATTCGTTGAAAAGAGAGATAAACATTTATTCTTGAACAAATGTTTATCAAATTTGTTAAGTTATGCGAAAAAATTACTTGCTCGGAAGAAATGGGTTTAGTAAACGCATCGCATTATAAGTGAAACTTTTTTTTTTCTTTTTTTCATCCTTTCCTTGTTGCGAGACTCATGGAGATCCGAAGCACTTAAATATTATATTAACTTTGGTATAGCTCATTTTACGTCAACTGAACCGATGCCATGCTAAGAGTGTATGGTACACCTTGTTCATTTTTAAAGTGTTCTAGTTCTTATCCTCTTCTATTTTTTTTTGTACCAGAGTATTATGATATGGGTACTTGGAAAAGAACATATATCTATGTGTTCATCGGACAATGTTATGAAAAATGTCTTGCGGATAAGCTAGTGCTAATCCAGAACAGTGAATTATTTAATTAACAATTTCCTATTAGAAATTTCAATGTAAACATAATCGCACATATTTTATTTTATTTATGTTTTATGGTACTCGCCTATACGAAAATAACTTCATTGAAAAATGCATGAGAATTTTTCTTAGGCTCGATACAGCTATACGAAAATAAAAAAAAGTAAAAAAGTTACAGTATTTTGAATACTTGGGATAACCTTTTTGAAAACTGAAAGAGTACAAAGTTCACTTATTGTAAGTAAATATAAAAATAAAGTTGAAATTTAAATGTTTCGAATCGAACCTTTAAAATAATAAATGAGAAAAAAACGGAAAAATTTTGTTGCTTTTTCAATTCAAGTTTGGAATAAAAAAATTTTCCATTTTAATCCAAATCACTGTTGTATATTTTTTACATTTTCAACATAATATACATATTTCAATATTATAAAATCCGAAGAATAAGAGTTAGCTAGACTTTTGAAAAGCAAAAGAGAAAGAATACTTGTATTTATTCAAATATAAATGTGTTTCTACAAAGCTACGTTACTTGCAGTACGTAAACGTTTTTTGAAAGTATAACGTTTCGTAACAGCAACGAATGTGAACGATCAACTGTCAAAAACAAATTTAAACTTGTGATTTAATTATATTGTACGAATGGTAAGATTTTTAAGAATTTTTGTTCATTTAGATTTTAACAAAATGAAATGAAAATGTATATAGTATTCGAATAAATGATGATCTTTGTTATCCAATATTGTTGAAAAGATAAGCGAATTGTTGCGCCGATAATGATGGATACTGACATAGCTAGGAGTTTTCCACCCAGGGAGCTTTTTCCACATCACCATATCGACTGATGTGAGCGCAACCACCTGAACCACCCATCTCCTCTCCTGCCCCCCAATCTTCCATTCAACATTCCAAAACTCACGAACAAATAATTATTCAAATCAGTAACTAGCCATTGAAGTGCTTTCTATTCTACTTCCCCCTTGTCCCCTAAAATTTGCCATCCGAGGAACCGTTCACCCATTCTTCTCTCTCTCCTTGCTGCGCCACTGAAGATAGAAATTATTGGCGTCACCAGATCTCTATTATAGGGTGTGCCAAAACTTCACATAACTTATATGCAATCTCATCTGTGCCAGATTAAAGATATGTGGTGCCCGGGGCTAGCAGCAACTTAAGGCTTTTTCCGGCATCGCCCTCCATGTTTGATTTACTTTATATATACAATTCAAAACGTTGATATGAAAAAGCCCACGTGGAGGACTGTTCCAAAAGAGGACAGTTGAATTTTTTTTCTAACCCCGGCTCTGTTTTGATAGACTACCTCAAAGCTGAGTACAGATTTTTAATGTTTGCATACATTAAAATTAAATTTGTATGTATGCCCGAGCAAGGCGAGGGTGAAAACTTAAGAAATTTATTTTCAATGATAAAAAACTGTATTTTTCCTAATTGAGTCATCATAGTGTTGTACGACTCCACAAAGGGGTATTGTAACCAATTATATCTGCAACTGCGCCGCTCAAGTGAGCTGGAACACAAGTTCCCTTCCACTTTTCCTTATTTTGTCTCTTCCTGACATGATTAGGGAAGCCTCGGTCTGTTGCCTTCTGGATTGAATCCGTCCATTAGATTTACACATTTTTTTGATCTTGATACTTTTGTAGTGCCTGCAATATTGAAGTTAGACAAAAATTGCACATAACTCAATCTTTAGACCGAATTAAATCGTATAAAATGAGTTATATGAATTTTTTGTACAACTTTAAAATTCAAGGCACTATGAAACTTTTCTTTCATATTGTATAAACTTTGTATAAATTACTATTCTCATGATGCTCCATTAATCATATCAATATGATAAATACTTACTGATAAAGAAGTGATAGTTCGATGACAGTTTAGCGGTAATGTATGAAATTTATATCGGTAATCATTATCATATTTCTGGTTATTTTGCTTGTTGAATAGCATCAGAATAGCACAATACGATGGTAATTCTGACAAATTACCACAATTTTAGTGATCATTTACCCTCAATCTGATGTGAATAAATATCTATCTTCTCAATGGAAAATAATGGTCAAATGGTGGTAATTTACCATTTTTCAATAATAATTACCCTTATTTTTGAATATTTATCGCCAAATTGATGATAAATCACTAACAAATGCACGATCAGTTGTCGTAATTACAGTAAATTACTATCTTCTCAACAAAAAATGCTAGTCAAATGAGAGTAATTTAGCACTTTTTCATCAGTAATTGGCATTATTTTTAGTTTAAGTTTCTGTGCCACATTGTCAATGAAAACCAGACTACTACGTTATATCGACGTAAGATTTATGAGGGGAGAAGGGATATCAACAAAACTCTTTTTGGAATCCTAGAGGACCATTACGACCATTTTTGGTGGAATCAAGTATTTATTTCTATTTTCCCACTGAAACTAAAACTCATTTGCCAAGCCCGATATCGACCAAAACCGATCAATTTTGGGCAATGGACTAGGGTTGGTGGCATATTTAATATTTTGGAAGTTGTACCTAAATTTTGGGAAGGGGTGCTGAGAGATGAAAATCGCGATAATTATTCCTTTTTGAGTCAATGCGTGTGAAATACAAAATTATATAACATATCCAAAAATCAACCTTCCATACTAATTAGAAGGGGAAGGGGAGATATGAGAGGATTTTCCCCGTTTTGATCTTGGAAAAGAGCTGTTCCTCTAATATCTCTACAAATTCAGCTAGAAAGTTAAAATTTGGTATGTATTGGGTTAGGAAGTTGAACTTTGGTATATAGATTTAATATTAGTTCTAGGAAAAATCTGAAAACGTCGAAATCTTTTTCGTATTTAGTAGCATAATTGTAGCTTATAAGAGCAGAAAATCATGGTCAAGAAGCAAAACTCGCCTAGGAGCTTCTGCTGAACCCTAGCAGCACGTCTCATCCACTTCATGCAGAGCAGGAACAGTCAAGATATTTGTGATGTTTTCACATAAATCGAAGCCCCAGAATACAAATATTAAATCAGATTCTTAGTATGACCCCTATAAGCACCTCCTTTAGAAGAGGAGGTGGTATTCGAAATGCATGTAAATATATGCAGTTATATTATAGAAAAATTGTAATTGTTGGTATAGTTTCCATATTTAATATATTTTGTAGATTAAAGAAACATAAACGGTACCCTCAACCTCCTTCGAAGTTCATAGGTACGTTCATGATTTTGATGTTGTTTTCGCATAAGTCAACCCCTATAAGTACTTCATTTGGAAGAGCGAGGTCTGCCCCACCTCTCCACCTTCCACATTCAGAATATGGTACTTATAGTGGTCGAACTGAAAATCTGAATTCATATTCGGGTTCAGGGGCTTTAAAACGATACCAATATCATGAACGTACCCACACTTCAAAAATAGGAGTCATAGGATGCTGCTAGGGTTCAGCAGGGTCTCCCGTGGAAGTTTTGCTTCTCGACTGCGATTTTATACTCTTACAACCTGCAATTATATTAGATACGAAAAAATGTTCGACATTTTCAGACTTTTCCTGCACAGCTCTGTTTACTATCCATTTCGATTTTTTTCCAAATTCTGACCTCTGCACTATAAACTAAAATTTTGATGAAAAAAATGTATAATAGATAGGTCAAGTACACATTCAAAAAGCACGGTTTCAGAATTGTACCAAACCAGTATCCTTGGTTAATTAGTGCTTTCGAAAAAAATCATCGAGTTTTTTTGAGAAAAAGTACTCTCTTTGAAAACTGGTGAATTTAGGGGTTCAAAACTTTGGTCAAATATATATCTCGATAACAGTCACTTAGCACCAAAGTACCATGACAAAATTTCACAGGGGTAAATTTAACTATGCTTATCTCACTCCAGCCTTTGAATGATGGCTGGCTTCAGTGAAATAGAGATAATTTTTCAACAAACGATGAATTTTTATGAATTAATTTATTCTCGATCATAAAGTACATGTATTTGGTGAAATCCTCATCTTGTTTGGTGGTTTTGAAAGCTATAAAAATTTCTTACACTTTGACTTTTTTTTTTCCAAACCATCAGTGGTATTCGTTGGTAAAAATGACGGTTATTTTTCACTCTGTTGAAACCAGCTTTACAATTGCGTATAATGTATTAATATTGAGTATTTCATTAGTTGAAAAAATTTAAAAAAGGTAAAAAAGTATTTTAGGAATTCTATTAAGTAGCTGTATTTCTTATTCCTATGAAACTAGTAGTCGAATGTTTGTCAACAAATATGAACAAGCTGGATTTTAATTGGTAATATGATACACGCGAACAGACCGGAACAGAACAGAACACAGCGGACCGATAATTAAAATGGTTAAAACATAGAAATTTCTGATTTATCGTACTCCTGTGGTGTTGTAACTTTCCAAATAATATAGCATCGATGTAGGTAGGAATGCGTACATTGTATGTCAAATGACTAAATAGGTACATGAGAGAATATCAAATGTACCTTTTTAAGTATCTATAAATACCTTGAGTTTTAGTTCGGTCTTGGTTTCCAGCAATTAAATTTTTTCCACTACTTGAATATTCAAGTATTACTTCGTTTTATATATGTATAAAAAAATGTTGAAAATTTCAATTTCATTTGGTTGTTTTAACAATATGAAAATATTATGAGGTGAAAAGATAAAACTAGGTTTACATGTATAGGTATCGTCATACCGATGGATGTTTCCTAGCTTAATTTAAATTTCATTTTATGCACATTTCAGATTTGTTTGCTTTAAAGCTCGATGCTGGAGGTTTTCGAAATGAAATTTTCAGCGAGTTGTTATTCTTGTAATAATTTTCTAAAATATACGTCAGCTTTGGGTCGATGTCTTTTCTATCTCGATGTTTGAACTGGATGATATGGGTAAAGGTACACGTAGAAAAGATTCTGTATTTATGTAACGTTATTATAAAAAGTTTTTCTCTTGCTGTAAAATTGAAACCAAACGAAAGGAATAATGCTGATTGGTAAAGAATAACAAAATTTTAATTATTCTATATTCGTACGACCGTATAAGGTTTTGTCATTTCGCTGACATGAGTTTTGAATATCTTTTCCTTTTTTTACATCTTCCTTTTTTTTTTTTTTTTGAACAGCGTCTGTATAAGAAGGTGAATTACTTAATTTCAAACACACTCTCGTTCATATTATTGAAAATATGTAGGTATCAAAAAACTGATTCGAGGAAATTTTTTCACCCTTCTCTCTTTTAGCTATCATCTCATTATGCCTACGAATGCTATACACCTAGTCCTGTGTAGCAGCAAATTCATTCTTGAAGGATTTACTCGCGGCAGGAAGTTATAACGTTACATTGTAAAGATAATGATGATAATGAGGGCGCGAGCGAGGTAGAACCGAATACGTAGCAGCGTAAAATAAATAAACATGCAAATTTATAACACCCGTAGGTTTATTTTTTGGCATTAACATAATAGCGTTATAAACCCTAAAACCACCGAAAAACGGATTTCAGACGGAATTTTTAGATGTTTTTTGAAGTAACCAAAGCGTCATTTTTTGTCTGATTTTAATCTGAACCTTTTTTTTTGTTTTTAAAAAAATTTTACAATGATATTATTTTTTTTTACTTGGTATTTTTTTTTCGCTTCTTATATAGTGCACTGCATTTCGCGGTCGTGTTTTTTAATTCCCTTACATTAAATCCTTTTCATTAAAATAAACGGTGTCTTTTTCTTTCAGAGGAGGCGGAATGAATAGCAGGGAAATAACAACGGTTATAATTTAACGTTGCATATTTTCAGTGGCGACCTTCAGCCTATGATGATGAAAGTGTCGGAATTGCTGAGGAAGCTGAAGCGAGGAAAGGGGTAAAATTGAAAAAAATTTACTTACTACGAAATTATATGAGTAGGTTATAGATTGATGTGTGTTATTTATCGTTGCTACTGACAGATCTAAAAAAAAAAAAGCATTTCGATGCGTTTCTTTTCAAGCATGATTTTCGTAAAGAGGTGTAATCGAACTGAATAGTTGAACCCCCAAAATATGTATCCAGGATTCCAATTAATGTACATGTCATTTCAACCTCTTAGCTTAGTTTTGAGGAGAAATGTACGTGTAATTGACTTTTTTCGAGATCAAAAAAGAGAAAAACACTCGTTTTATTCGTCCCATACATTCAAGGAAGTTCCAGAAATGGTTTGTAGAAAATTCACGTGCATGGAATAAATGAAGGAAAATTTCATCTCTGTGAGTAAAAAAAAAAAAGAGGACTCTGGAATGTTTTTTCTTCAACAATGGTAAGGGTATAGTGAGATATTGGAGTAAATAGCAGAAACCACAAAAAGACACATCTGGCACCTATACTAAATCTACATCCCAAATCTCAACGTGCTAGATCAATTTGGAGGGAGTTGTGCGGAAATAAAACTCAAAAAGTACGAAAAACCGACCAAAATACTGCATTTTTACTAGACCTGTGAGGGAATGTAATGCGGTTGAAAAGTCAAAATTCCCAAAAGGCACAACTAGGACCGATACCAAATTTCAATTTCCTAGTACGATTTGAAGGGGTTATAGGGGGAGAACAGTACTTTTTCAAGGTTAAAAAGAGGGAAAACCTTCATATTGTCTCTCCTAATTCATCTAGGGGGCTGTTGGTTGGATATATTATACAACTTTGCATTGAACAATATATATTGATTGGCCCAAAAAAGAAAAATTTTTGCAACATCAATTTCTCTCTCCATAATTTAGGTACAACTAAATTTTAACTCGAGGTTACTCACAAATTTAGTTGATTTTCTTCAGTATCGAGCTGAGTAAATAATTTTTAATTTTGGGGTAAAAATGCTACAAATTTGTAAAAAAAAATGTTCACTCAGCTTTTAACCCCTTTGGTAGCGTTCTTGTTGGGAATAATAAGTATCGAGTTCTGAACTGAGGTTATAATTTACCATTGACAAATCTATTCAATAAATCTAACAAAAACAACGGATGTTTCGCTGGTACCATATGCCCAGCATTACGAATTAGAACTTCTTGTAGGTTTCCAAAAGATTTGTAGTATCCAGCTAAATGATCATGCACATACCATAAGTTTCTTTCAGCTTCGCTGTATCCATCAGCTCCACTCCAGTGCAATTGATCAATGAAATTAGAAGTTAAGTAATGCGCCACAATAATATCCAACTGTCCACTGAAAAACATGATAGGATATACTTCTAATAATTCTTCTATTTGCATCTTGATACTTTGAAATTGATCATGTAAAAGATGCCTATGAACTTTAGAGGAACAGTCATGATATTTAGTACGTCCAACGTGAATAGTTTTTCTAAAGTTGTCGTCATTCATAAATTCGATGTACGTATCGCCTCCATCGAACTTCTCCGAAATATAATCATAAAGAGAAGTAAAATTAGTAAATGTAAGAATTTGATTCCAAACAGTATCAAAAGTATGAGATGCATTATTCCACTGAGCATTACGAATAAATATTCTTGATTCTTCTTCTTTCCGTTGAAGAATCAATTTCTCCCTGTGATCGAGTAAACCAAGCCTGTGAAGGTGCTCAGCATAAACAAGCATATTTTCAGGATCACTGAATCCATTCCCTATGAAAAGTCCTTTTAAATTGATAGGATGAGAGGTTTTTGGATTTCTTTTGTATATTTCGTAGCCTAAAGCTGGTATGTATTTACCAGCGTATGATTCTCCAGATATGATGAATTCATTTCCCTGAAGTTCCGGAAACAATGTGAAGAACTGTGTTAATGCGTCAAACAAATGATGGCCAACTTCTTCTTCGTTTGAAACATAATATTCATTTGTAAAACTATATCCGGCTCCGATTGGATTATCTATATACAAGACGTTGTAGTTATTTGTCCACGAGTACTTGTTTTTCACCAATTCACCATCTTTGTTCACTTGAAATGGTCCATTTTCTGTAAAAAGTCCAAAGATTGAACTGCATCCTGGACCACCTTGTAACCAAAGTACTACAGGTCGAGATAACCATTCCGAGCTCGATTGTTTAAAAAACCAAAAAAATAAATTAGATTTGTGCGTTTCATTTACCGTCAAGTATCCAGAGTGGCTGAAGATGTTGGGAAGCAAAGGTTCAACGTAGGATTTTTCTCTGGCTAAGTTGATTTCGCC
Source organism: Ferrisia virgata (assembly GCA_900060175.1). Lineage (NCBI taxonomy): Eukaryota > Metazoa > Arthropoda > Insecta > Hemiptera > Pseudococcidae > Ferrisia > Ferrisia virgata. The sequence continues at coordinate 11,473 of FIZR01014398.1, read as the reverse complement.
TTTTTTGATTAGTGGAGTTAGGATTAAAGGATCACCACAGTTTTCTGATGGTACATACTTGGATGCAATATTTTCTATGATACCAAGCAATGAAATTAAAAATATAAATAACCTGTACATTTTGCTGTTGAATATGTGTTGGTGACGCGAAATATACTTGAAAACTGAGTGAATTTATTCGTATCAAAAATAAAGTGATAAATAACGAATTCTTTCTTTAAAATAAACTTATAGCATGTAGGTATCACGATGTAATGAAAATAAGCCTGTACTTGAGAAATAATATGAGCATGAAATAATATTATAGATTAACATTTATTGTTCTTATCATATGACACATGATAAATAAGAAAATTTCAAGTGTTTAAACGAGTAGTAAAGTAAGAACGCTAAGACCATTGTTTCCTCATACCTATCATATTTAAAACTATAACGAAATTTACTGAGCAAAAAAGTCTTCATCGAGTATCTGTAATTAGTATTTGATGAAAGATTAACGATTTTTGAGAAATGGGTGCATATCTACAGAGGATTAGCAAAACAAAGATAACTTTAAACCCATTTCTTTATTTACAATGAACTTGAATTTCAATTGTAGATCAAGTCGGTGCTAGAGGAGGATAACTTGTTCTGATTTGCGTTTAAATCAGAAAAGAGTTATCATAAATTTAATTTTTACAAGTTCACTAAATGAGGTATTCAATTTACACATGAACAATAAAAATTAACATTCGAGAATCTTTGACATTTGACATTACAATGAAACGATATAGTTGCAGTAAAATATAAATTTTAAATTTAGAGTGATATCAGGGTTGCCACTTGGGTACATTCCCAACTCAAAAAAAGCGAGGAAAAGAAGTTTAAAGTTATTCTCTTCCAGCCCTGCAGTGGCATAAGAACAACTAGCTGTGCCTGGAAAGATACTGCTGTGGACTCGGAGACTGCAATGCTGTGGGAAAAACTTGCACTGGCCTGAGACCTACTTTAAGTGCCTGATAAACAACACTGGCAACACTATGTGTTCTGGAGGTAACTTGCAGTAGCCTAGAAGCAACTTTCAAGGATCTGAAAGTAACCTGCAAAAAGCAACCTTCAGTACCCTTGAAAAACCTTCCTGTGGCCTGAAGGCAACATAGAGTGCCTTGGAAGCAACTTGCAGTGACCTGGAATGAACTTGCTTTAGCTTAGGAGCCAATTGCAGTGCCTAGAAAGCAACTTTCAGAACAAACAGAAAATTTCACCAACGAAAAATGTTCAATAGCGCATCCTACGGTTGACCATCAACAATGGACCATCAAAATATGAACAGTCAAAATCTGGATTGTTTAGATTTTGATGGACTGAATGTTGATTACCTTAAATAATCAATAGAGCATCCAAAGTTGTATAACATATCCAAAAATCAGTCTTCTAGCTCAATTAAGAGGGAAGATAGGGGAGAACAGCTCTTTTTCAAGGTCAAAAAGGGGAAAACCCTCTTATATCTCCCCTCTTAATTGACCTAGAAGGCTAATTTTTGGATCTTATTCAACTTTTAATCTTCTATCCATTGACTTGAAAAGTAACAATTTTTATGAATTTAGCCCCCCGCATCCCTTTCCACAAATTTAGGCATGACTGAATATTCTAGAATACAAAATCCACCACTAGTCTGAACCTGTTTTCAAAATTTGATAGATCTCGGTTGATATCGAGCTGAGCAAATGATTTTTAATTTTGGTGGCAAAAATAAAAATAAAAATAAAAATCTGAAATGTTCGTAATGGTCTTCCATTTAAAAACGGATTTTGTTAATATTTCTCCCCTCGTCCGTCATACGCCGATAGATTATATAATAGCCTCGTTTTCATTGACAATATCACACAGAAAATCAGACTAAAAATTGTTTCACGCTGGAACCAGGTAGGCTTATTCGTACCGGAGCAATTTCAACAAATAATGTAACCGCATCCACCACGTTCATCTCCTATAGTCAACTCACGTGGGATGTAATGTTTTTGCGGTTTTCTTTGCGCACCTATTGCCCCACCGCACTGTATGGTTTACTCAAACAAGAAAATAAATTAATGGCAAAATTAACCATAATTAAGGTAAAAGGTTGCGAACTCATCGCGTTGTTTAAGCCCAACACAACGACAATGATGACGAGGAGGAGTTTTCCCGAAATGAGAAAAGTTGGAAGCCAGTACGTCGCGTCGTCATGGTAAAGATCAACCATACTGAATGCCCGGGTAGAAAAATTACAGCTATTTAAATTTATTCAATTTTTCTACGTAAAGCCCTCGTTGGCTTTTATTTTCATTTCTTTTTCTTTCTCAACAGGTTTATAAGAAGATTTAACCTGAGAAAACGTGAGGTTCGGCTCGATGAGATTTCTTTGCTTTTTATACCTACATAAAGCGGATTAAATTGTCATGAGATTTTTATTCGAAACGACGACATCGTGTCATTATCTGCCTGGATAAAGGATTCAACTTTTATAATATTCTTCTTCGTTGCCTGTACTTAAGTAAGATCTATTAGATGTTGCGTACTTGTTCTTGTGGTATGAGTGTGAAAATGTGAATAATAAGGTAAGTGTAATTGGGGCATTGTGAAATTTCAATCCTTTTAACTCAATTTTGAAAAAAAAAAAAAAATAAGTCGAAACAAACTTGAAAAATTGCAAGAACCCAACCTAACCTAATCTAACCTAACCTAACCAAAACCACTTTTTTGTATCCAAATTCACGTACATTATGCCTAAATTGAGGAAAAGAAAGAGGTGGCACTTCATGGGAAAGATTGCAAGTTTAAAACCCAATAGAAAACCAAAAGTGAACTCAAAATAAGCCCCCTGTGTTATTTAAGGTGAGATGTGAAAGCTTCCCTTTTTTAAATCTTGAAAACATTCTACCATTGAATAAAAGGCATTGTAGACTGAAAGTGTCATGTCTTTGCTTTTTGGTAGTTTCGATTTTCTGGCCTTATTGTACCCTTTACAGGCTCAAGCGATGTTCTTGCTTAAGTTAGATTCAATCTTTGCTTTTTTTTTAAGTTTTTCTCACGTATATTTCCCCTTTAAAATGATCTAGATGGTTGAAATTTGACATATAGATCAAGTTTGGAAGTTGGATCTGTCAAAAAAAAAAAAAATAGATAAGTAGGGACGGTAATGTGCTTTTAAGGATTTGAACTTCCCAGTCCCATTGTGATTCTTTCCAGCTTCGAAAAAGTAATTTTCGTCGTTTCCTCGTTCATCGTCCACACATTTCACTTCCAGCTGAATCTAAAGAGTTGAAATTTTGTATAGAGCTTCAGTAGGGGTCTTAGATATGTCTTTTGGGGATGTTATTCACTCCTATATCAACCTTTACTCTACTACCAGACAAGTAGAAGTTTCATCTTTTGTTTCAAACAGAGGCAGACTGGTATGCCAACCTTTACAGTTATGGCATCATACAAGGTGCCGTAGAGGCTGAGATAACACCTCAATACTCTTACCAGTCCATTACTGATTATAATTTGAAATTATATTTCATATCATGAACGTACAAAATCTATGATAATGGTAGGAGTAGAAGTGAATAATCAAATGAATAGCTGAAATTGCCATAAAGGAAATATGTAGGATCTATACTACATCCACAAACGAAATTTCAACTAACTAACCGAATTTGAGGACGAGATATGGGAAGGACAAGCTCGAAAAATGACAAAAACCGTCCTAGATCATTTTGGAGGGGAGATAGGCATGGAACTAATTTTTTTCAAGATGAAAAAGGAGACACCCACCCGTTTCTTACTTTCTGATTTACGTAGGAAATTTAATTTTTCAGTATGTTCTACATCTATTGTTTTTTTTTCAATTGTCTTGAAACACAAATAATTTTTTTTACAATTATTTCTTATCAGAAACGCCCTCTTCTCTCCCTCCTCTAAATTTGAACACTGAATTTTGATCCAAAATCATCCCCATTCATAATCTATTCTATCGATAATTCAGGGCTATTTATAGAATTTTAATAATTTTGATTGGTATTGAGCCGATTAAATAATTCCAGTTTTCGTGGTGAAAAAGATGAATTATGAAGATAAATATGTGAAATGTCACAAAACATGCAATCTTAATGGCTTCTGAGGACGTCCAAACGGATTTTTTGGATGCTTCTTCTTCACCCGACATAAGTCAATAGTACTTAATAAGCTTGTTCTCCTTGACAATATATATAAAAAATTATGTTTGAAAAAAAGTGGAGAAAAAAGATCCTCTATTTTATAACCCCACAACCAGCCTATTTTAGCTCTCTGAATGGTTACTTTGCCAAAGATGTCGTAATACTACTAGAGTAGCATTTATATCGAGCTATGTAAAGATAAAATTGAACGTTAAGTCGATTTTGTGCCTAATTTAAATATTGAAGGAGTTACGCTTAATGAATTTTTTAAAGCTAATATTATCTGATTACATTGCACCTTTTTGTAGCGATTATTTTTCCTTTTTTTTTTTTTTATTTCAAATCTTTATCTCTTAAACTCTTTTGGAATTTTTTTTCTACTCGACAAAGTTTTTCTTTAATATTGATTAGAGCGCTACGCAAATATTTTGCTCTCCTCTCTCGGCGAAGCTAATGTAACAAGTAAACAAGAAAGTTATATTTAAAGGAATTTAGGTTATAAAAAATTTATATATTTTACTACCTACTTTTCGACGTTGCGTTGCTAGGCAGATAAATAGGTAAAGTATATAGCTAATTCTTTATTAAAATTTAAAATTAATTTTATTCGAGTCTTTCATTAGCAAAATTAAATAGCTAACAGTTATTTCAAAAAGTTGACAAATTAATTATTCGAAGAACAACGATGCCGACAAACAAGTGTTGTTGAATGAAGTGCGAATATTTGACGAATTTATCATCGCACAGGCTGTCCAGTATGGGCGACCAATGAAACGTGTTAAAACCCCTCGTATATATGAAAAAAAAAAAAATGATAGCGATACGACTATGGGGGATGGTTGGAGGAATTTTTATGTACACGCAAAATCTCGTCGATTCGATTATTTTCACGCGATAAATTTTTATACTTGACGAAAGTATTAAAAAATGCCATAAATATTAAGAACAATGCGTTAAAGCAAAAAAAAAAAAAAAAAGGAAAAAGGAAAAAGGAAACTCGACCAATGAAATAGAAGGAGTGTATAAGTAAGTAAAAAAAAAAAATGCGTAAGAAAAGTTTGCCTAAGAAACCCATTTCTCAGATGTTATTTATCCATGATTTCAATTTCAATAGGTCTTTTGTAATTTCGATAAAGAAAATTGAATAAAATAAAATTACCAAAGTCGATTTGCCGGCGTTAGTTTCGTTTCAATGATAGTACCAGAAAGCAATTGGAATGGGCTTTAGGATGGAGGTTTGTCGTCGAATGATGGAACCATTGCGACTTGTATACAGCCTGTAGACAATAAGATGATGTAACTTTTTGCGTCATCGTCATCGGAAAAATCGATTTTGCATCATTCGGTTTGTGCGAATAAGTTTTTTGTTGTTGTTGTTGTTGTTTTGTGTGTGTGTGTGTGTGTGTGTGTGCTTTCTCGTTGCAAGGGGTCGCTTATATACTCGTATATCGCCTTGAGGATGAATTTCTTTTTTCCTTCATTTACATTCTATTATCGAATTGAAGATGTAACAATACACGAGGGCTTACAAAATGAAAACAAAGAAAAACACCAATTCCGAGCCGAAACGTTAAATTGACCAAAAACTATACGAAATTATTTTTCTATTTTTCAACACACAAACTATTTTCTCCAAGACTTGATTAAATTTATTCACTCGATCGATGTGTTTGCCTATGTACTTAACTTGTACACCACAGACGAATTTCTTTTCTGTTTTATTTTTACACATGATTCGAACGCAGTATACCTAGCCCCGTACTCCTACTTCTACCCTTACTTACATGTACATTTGTATGTAGAATAGGATTTTTCGCACGTCGACATCGATTTCCTGTATATTCATACATTATAAAAGGGTGATTCACAAAGATACATCCTGTTTATTTCGATTTACTGCTTAAGTCTGAGGGTATCTTTCTCTGTATCAACTTGGCTTTCAGTTTATTTTATTTTATTTTTTATTTTCATTTTTAATGATACTACATTGTTATCCGTGTAATGAACTCGAAAAGGGTAAGTTGTAACAGGGAACCAAAGATGTTTAATTTAGCTATGAATAATTTTCTTCGATATCCTTTCTCCCTAGGCTTTTTTGTTCGCACATTAGCATAATGCTATTGAGATCTCTAATCAATCCTCGCAGCTTGGATCTGCGGCAAAAATAAACATTGCAACGGGATAATGTGTTTGCATTTTGTGTATATGCAACTAGTTGAATGGATTGTCGCGTCGTTGTTAAGATCCTCTGTATTATTATTTTCGTTTGAAGATTATTGGTAATTTGATTTGGTTTATCATTCTAAATTGTCTGCAGTTCTGCAAAGGTTCTTTTGTGTACTTATATGAATTTCTTATGAATCAATTGAATTAGTGAGAAGAGAAACGGTTTGATTAAGATGTGATGTACCTCTAGTATCTACTTACTTTAATTTCTACGTCAGCATCGTGTTGAAATAAAAAAAAATTATTTGATGAATACGCCTGTAGGCAGTCTGAATAAGTGAGCATTGCTACAAATTCTGCTTCAGCTGATGATGGAGCTTTGTGATTCTGTTTTTTTTTTTTTTTCGTATTTCACATGACTAAATTTCCAAACATATATGTATACAAAGAAGAACCAATCGTTGATTTGCTTTCTATGTCACTATTTTCAAGTGAGGCATCAACGTAACATTCAGCTGTCTTATCTTTATTGCCTTCATATAGCAAGCCAAAATCACTAGTTCCATTCAGATATTTTAAAACTTTTTTTTACTAAAAACCAGTATACCAACGTCGGCTTTCTTTTCTTTCCAGTCAAAAAATTTGCTGCATTCATAATATATGGTCTTGTGCTATTAAGTACATCAAATCATGCTCTGCTACCATATAAGAAAGGAGATTATCACCAGACTCTGCATTCTTGCCAAAAAATTTGATACATACATAATATCTGGTCTTAGGCTATTACTCAATTACATCAAACCATGCTCTGCTACCACATAGGAAAGTATAAAAATGGAGATTATTACAAGACTTTTATATCAACTCAAGAGTCGTTATCGAAGTGAAGTATTATTGCTTTTTACAATTTATAATTATCTTTGTTACATATACCTGAAATCTGATTCACTTGGCCAAATATTTGTAATACTGTGCTACCCTTCAATATACCGTGTATATCTTCCTGATCTATATGGGTTCATTTCATATCAAAATGATTCAAATCTGACCTTGAGTTTTTCAATTTGACCCCTTTGATAGTCTAGTGATGGAATTATTGTCATTTTGACTGTATACCTTCAAGAAGGACGAGGAGGAGAAGGGGAATTGTTCGAGTAGTCCTTTCAATTTTTTGTCAAACAGTTCAACTTTGGAGACTCATATTTTGAAATTGGTCAGATTTGAGATCAATTTGTTTGTGCGGTTTTGTAGTGTATCAAGAGGAGATTTGAAATTGATGAGTGAAATTTTGAACTCTCAAAATTTGAACTTTTGGGGTGAAAGCTCTAATTTTTGTGATGGGCATAAAGGTTTAAATCTATAATTTAAAAATCTGAAAAAAATTGCTATCAGAAATTTTTTAATGTTTGTTTCAATTAATGAATTTTCAGAATGAGATCTCAAACCCTCCTCCTTACCCAAGCGGAGCGGTGCTCCATTTGATTCAAACTGAAAAAAATTGGAAAAAATGAAATATGCTGAGTTTGCATACCTCCTTGGTTGTTTGATCGGACTCCAATGAACCTCCTCGCATTTAAAGAAGCTGAGTTTGAATACCGAATCATTTTTCTGATCCGACTCTAATGTACCCACACTCTTCACCTCATTGGTAATTTGGTGATTAGTGTGAAGCCCGGAGAGCCAGATCAAGATAGTGCGCTGATATTCGATCTTAGAACATCTTGTTCTGTGATTTTTCCATTTAATTGTTGTAGCAGGTAGAGAGGAACTATGCTGTGGGAGGTATTTTAGAGAGTTAGGATCCTACCAGTCCGTGAATTGGTCATGACTCATATCACTTCTTTTTTTCTTTTTTTTTTAAATTTTAATCGAAATTAAGGACTCTTTCGTTCCTTTAGAGTGTTGAGATCCTATTTTTACAATTGATTGATTGAAAAAACATGCATAGGTCTTTTCGATTTAACATGTTCTAAACTCTGCTACCTGCAACGATTAGGAGGGGAGATAGGGGGTCTGTGAAATATGAGATTTAGTATGTTGATTTAGTACGAGTCTATTATTCATTTCAAAATTGCGGAAGTCGGAGGTCGATAAGATTTTTCCATTTCTTTTTTTTTTTTTTTACTGAGTTCTCGGAATAAAATGTTCCTTTAGATTCCAATTAGATCTCTAAAAAATTTCAACTTAAAAAGAAATTACCACCTGTGGCGACCGGTGATTAAAATATAAAATGCAATTAAATTACTTATTAAGGTGATTTCATGAAAAACATGATTTCGAATTCATGTTTTGAGGGTCAAATTATCGCCGTCTAGATATCTGGCATTCACATAAAATTTTCAAAATTCTTTAATTTTTGCGATGAAAATATTTTGAAAAGTAAGTGGCGTACTAACCCCTGCCAAATCTTGAATAAATAATTCACACAACCTCAAAAGTTTACGAAATCAAATGGGAATAATTTCATGAAAGAGAGATTCACCGATTGAAGTACCTAGTTGTAACCTCGCGTTATTTAAAAATTAAAGGCCAAGTAGGGCTACCTTCAACTTGTGAACAGGACGAAAAGTCTCAGCAAAAAACCAACAACACATACGATGTATCTCAACGTAATGTGAAACTAAAGAAAAATCATCACTTTGCGATCTTCCTAGCTCAATTTGGAGTAAAGTTATGCGAGGAACAAACTCAAAAAATAAGAAAAAACGACCAAAAAAAACTTTTTTGGGGCTGTAAGTGGGTGAAATGGGACTAAGAAGTCGAGATCCCCAAAAGGCACATCTAAAATCCTCACTAAATGTGCGTACCTAATTTCAAATTCCTAGCGTAATTCGGAGGAGAGTTATGTGAGGAATAAACTCAAAAAATGAGAAAAACCTATCAAAAACCACTTTTTTGGGACTGTAAGGGGGTGCCATGGAGCTAAAAAGTCGGAACCCAAAAAAGGGCTCCAACTTAATGTACGTAGCAAATTTCAACTTCCAAGCTCAATTTGGTGGGGAGGCAGGGGAAGAACAGGCCTTTTTCAAAGTCAAAAAGAAGAAAACTCCCATATTTTCTTTCCTAATTGACTTGGGAGATTGATTTTTGGATATGTTGTATAACTTTTGGTTCTCTATCAATTAGTTTAAAAAAAGAGGCAATTTTTACGTATTTGACCCAAGTTCACCTCCACTCATATATATCTAATGCGCCGCCAAACTGAGTCGATTGACCGAATTCGAGCGAAGTAAATAATTTTAATGTTCGGGAGAGAAAAAAAATAAATATCTGACTTGGCTAAAAATCGTCTTAACTTCCTTTCAGGACTCCAAAACGAATTTTGTTGATATCTACCCCTCCCCCCACACTCGCTGTTGGTCGATAGACTGTAATAACCTGTTTTTCATTGACAATATGACAGAAAATCAGACTAATAAATCTCAAAGCGGTTGAAAATCGTTTACCCCATTGCAACTTGGTAAATGTGCGTAAAATGCTGCTCACCTATTTCCATTGTGAAAGAAAAAGTAATTTCAACGTCTGCGAGTTTTATTTCGACATGATATGGTACGATATGAAATACCTGCTAGGTAGCTTACCTGCCTATATTAAAACAAATATTATTTATTTCGCTAGTCGTATTTCACGTGGGTACCAGTATACATATTTTTCAAATAAACAGCGCACTGTTTTGTTTGTACAGAGCAGGTAGTTGTAAAAGTGTAGCAGGCGTACACAACTACGTAGACGTACAGATCCCAAAGGAAATGTGTTCGAACAACGAACGAGTTAAATAGGCATAAAACGTCAATTCGAAGAAGTTCGCTTCATTTCACGTTTTGATATTTACAAATAAAGAGATATTTAGGCGGTTTAAACTTCTCAAGACGCTGTACACACAGCGGCTCGGTGGTAAGGGGTTTATTGATTTAGCGAATTTTAGTAGAGTAAGAAGTATTTGATTCCTCTTTATACGACGACATCTATCACCAAGTGTAAGTTTACCGCTGCCGGAAGTTTTTGCGGTACATAAATGAAATTTTAAATGAAACTTGTTCGAATTTCATATATGTACTAACTTAGGCGTGTATGAAATGTGTAATATCTGTACACTGTACGGGTACATGCGATTGTAGGCTGAAAATCTGAATTTGTGTACTGCGTAGGTACTGCATAGTCAACAATGACATGTTTTTCGATATCACCCATCGCGTATAAATCATTTCATTTAATATCGTGTTTACCCGTGTAACAAAACAATGAATAATCTGTTCTCATTCGCATATCATATGGCAAATATGGAAGGGTCACGATGGTTGTTGATTTTAAAATATTCTTTTCGTAGTGTGTAGTAGGTTCTGGATACCTATGTATACTATGTGCCCCGTTACTAACTGCCCATTTAATCGTACATCGTCGCACCCTCTTGTACGACGAAATGATATTTTGAACGCAGTACAGTGATGAAGGAGTAGCAGAGGGTTATATGCGTCATGTTTTTATAACATTTTTCTCGGCATTGTTGCGAAATAATTAATTCTTTATGGAATATTTTCGTGTAGGTCTTACCCCCCTTTGGTTACTTTTATTTCAGTTTTGCTCGCTAATTACTATGGCATAGCAGGAATTGCATTAAATGAGAAGGGATGTTGATCAATGAATATAAAACTATGCGTGAACTTTTTTTTGTGTTTTGAATTAAGGCGAGAGAGAAAGGGAAAGTGATTATAACGTTTTAAATGATTCAGAAGATGTTTTAAATCTCCGATCTGAGTTTCCAAGTGTAACTTGTGATGTAGGCATATACAGTTTGAGATATGGTAACTTCTGTCCACATTGTATGACAATTTTAGCTTGATTTTTTTATATCATAATGCCAATGTAAACTTTGCTATTGAATCTATATAGGATAGAGGAGAAGAGGGAGCAACAACGAAATCTGTTTTAGGATCCTAGAGGATCATTGAGACTGTTTCTTAGACATTCCAGGTATTTAAACCTTTTGAATACCACTTGGAGTCGTATGTCGACCTCAGATTCACGGGTGCATCGAGTAACAGGTGGAATCTTATGCAACTGTTACAAAAAAAAACACACATTAACATACACCAACAACTTTATTTTGTTATAACATAATTTTGAAATAACTAGATTATTATGGATGA
>FIZR01014397.1:0-12814 GCA_900060175.1 Ferrisia virgata | reverse complement strand
TTTTTTTACATTCAACTCTCATTTATTCTTCTCCTAATCATCCAATCGTCATTTTCTTTGTCTCAAATGAATCTCCAGATAGGTAGGCAACCGTCATGACGCTCACGTACGAGGTCTGGTGTACCACTCGCCTTAATATTATCGTCCATTCCCAAAACACCCTGTATAATCAAAAATTGGCAAAAAAATTGAACAAATCAACTTACGACAGGTGAGATTTAGTATAGAAGAAGGAAGGGAGATTGATACTCTTGGTTCGATAAAAATTTGGAGCCGCTAATACAGGGTTGTAAAAATAGCCCTTTGGATGGATTGACCAATAATACTTACATATTACGTTATCAAATCCAAGAAACTAACCAACTGAATTAACACATCAAAGTTCTAAAATCTTATGAAATTGCTCAGTTTATGCCTTCCTTGGTAATTCGATAAATGAATAAATGTATACATATTTAGCCTGTCTACGTACAAGTACATAATACATATACGTAATGTTTGTACGTAATGTATTCGTTTACTTCGACAAATCAATTTTAGAAATGCACATCAATCATCTTGTGTAGATACAGTGCAAATTTTTACTATTTTTTTAGCATTGTAAATACTATAAATGCACCATACGTCAAGCATATAAACATGCTGTAGAACTAAGTGCTTTTCAACATGTTTGAACTACATAAAGCACATACTTATTTATCAGCCGTTTATAGGTAGGTAGTAGGTACTATATGCGTCTAACATGAATCGCTCCTTTCGCTACTGTTTGTCTTGATACGGTTTTACAATCAATACAGGTACTACACATTTTGCTTTGAAAAAATTTCACACGAGCTGATACGGTACACGACTACAGTATAATATAGGTACTCAATTTATACCGTAACATAAGGCTATATATTAAGTACATCCTTATATTATGTAGGTGTTTATATCAAAGTTATCTATTCGAAGGTGTAACAAGCAATACAACTAATTATTACAAAGTAACTGGTCTCCTTCATACAATGGATAAGTAGATGAACCAGCAGCGAAGCCTCATTCTAAATTAATAATCTCCACACCTTTGTCTGTCGTTTAGTTGTAAACTTGTGCAGTAAAATGAAAGAAAAAGCGCTAGAAATGGTATGAAAACGTATAACAATAAACTTAGACAATTACAACCTTTCACCCACCGAAGAAAAAAAAAATCCAATAACCATAATCCTCCTCTTCGTTACATAGCCAACGAATATGTAAGATGTCCGCTTTTGTAAACTAAAATAAAATACGTATAGATATTTAGGTACGTATTCATTTAATTCGAATTCGAAGCTGTGAGAGCAACGATTAACCCATGCAATGGAAATTATTATTACAAGAGTAAACAAACCGGAAAAACGAATAAGTAAACGACTCGAAAAATTCACAAAAACACGCATATAAATCACGAATAGGTAAATATTTTAGGCATTCAAAATACAAACGTACCAGAGATATTTACAACTCTGCATAGAACTGAAGAAAATATGTGAATCTGATTTATTGCCAAACATAGATGATTAAATAACACGTGATTGGGATGTTTTCTTGCAGCAAGATTATTTCTTTTTTTTTAAATTTTGTATTTTAAAGGAGTTACTAATGTAATTAAATCCATTATATCAAACGTACTACATGAAATGTTGAGAGGCTTTACCTGAATATAATGAGAATGACCTGTTCAACTTTGCACAACGTTTGATAAACGAACTTCAAAATATGTACCCGAGTAATTCTTTAAATTCAATTCTAAACTTCTGCAAAAAAAAAAAAATTGAAAAAAACACGCTTTTCAGTCTGATTTTTGTGAAATATTATCTATTTGTAATTTATGCTGATTGAAGCGATGTTTTTTCGTAATCAATAGTAAGGGTAGGTAGGGAGGGTTTAATGGAGCAAAAAGTCGACACCAACAAAAGGCACATCTGAGACCTACACTACAACTTCACATCAAATTTCAACTTTTTAGCAAAATTTAAGGGAGTGCAATAAGGCTGAAAAGTCGAAATCCTCAAAAGGCATATCTACGACTGCTACTGAATCTACAAACCAAATGTCAACTTCGTAGCTCAATTTGAGATGGGGAGGGGGAGGGGGAGGGGGTTATGCGAGTAACAAACTCAAGGAATCAGCAAAGCCGACCAAAAAACTACATTTTCGGGTTATGAGGTGGTCCAATCAGGCTGCAAAAGTCGAAACCTCCAAAAGGCACATTATGGCCCCTACCAAGTATACATGCCAAATTTCAATTTCTTAGCTCACTTTGGAGGGGATATAGGCGAGGATCAGTCTTTTTTCTAGGTCAAAAATGGGGAAACGCTCATATCTCTCCTCCTAATTGACCTAGGAGGCTGATTTTTGTATATGTTATGCAACTTTGAATCGCCTACAGATCAGCTCAAAGAGAACCATTTCTTGCGATTTCAGATCCTTCACCTCCCACTCCCTCAAATTTAGGCATAATTGAATTCTGACCCAAGGTCGTTCCCTTTCACATGTATCAAATCCGCTGCTAAATAAAGCATATTGACCGAATTGGAGCTATTTTGGCCAGTATTAAGCAGAATAAATGATTAAAGTCTTCGGAAAACAAGAATAAATATTTGGCATGATCAAAAATGGTGATAATGTACTTCTAGACTCCAGGCACAATTTTTTTGATTCCCCCTCCCCCTTCCCCCATTCGACGTGCGTTAATAGACCGTAATCGCCTAGTTTTCATCGATAATATGATAGAAAATCAGGCTGAAAGCTTTTCAGCTTAGTTGTGTTAAATGAAACACAATGAAAGAAAATAATTTTTGAAAGCGAACGTGTTTAAAAGGTGGAGTTGTCGCTAGAACTGAAAACTAGGGGGGCATAAAAGCTTTTACAAGTTTTTTTAATAATCAAAAATGTAGAGAATCATTTAACAGAAAACGTTTACTTGAATTTTTTTTGTCGAATTAATAGAAGGGGAGAAGCGCGCATTTCAAAGAAAAGGGATGGATCCTCAAAGGAAGAGAGACTGCAATTAATGATACTCGAGCTTATTTTCATCTGAATACGTTCTAGATTAAGAATCAGTCATCAAATTACTCATTAGCCTAATTTTCTATGTCATATTATCAATGAAAAACAGGTTATTACAGTCGACCGACCAATAGTAAATGAGGCGGGGGGGCATCCACAAAATCCGTTTGGTGCTCCTAGAAGACCATTACGACTATTTTCAACCCTGTCAGATATTTAATTTTATTAATTCCGCTCCCCCCCCACGTTAAAATAATTTACTCCGCTCGATATCGACAAAAATCGCTCCAATTCGGTTGACCAGCTCGGTTTGACGGCATATTAGATAAATAAAGGTGAACATAAATTTGGGCCAAAATTCAGTTTCGCCCCATTTTGGGGGAGGGGGTGTTGAGGGGTCAAAAACACAAAAAAGGCCCCTGTTTCAGCTAATTGATAGGAAATGAAATGTTGCATGACGCATCAAAAAATCAACCTACTAAGTCAATTAGAAGGGGAGATATGGGGCTTTTCCCCCTTTATGACCCCAAAATAGGGCTCTTCCTCCCTCTATCTCTCAACCAAATTCAGCTAAAAAGTTGAAATTCAGTATGTACATTCAGCAGAAGCCTTAAATGTGCCTTTTAAAGGTTCCAACTTTTTAGCTCCATTACACTCCTTCGCATGCCCAAAAAAGTAGTTTTTTGATAGCTATTTCTCATTTTTGGAGTTTTTTGAGTTTGTTCCTCACACAACTCCCCTCCAAATTGAACTAGGAACTTGAAATTAGGTATGTACATTTAGTAGGGAACCTAGACGTACCTTTTGGGGGTTTCGACTTCTTAGTTCCTTTGAACCCTTCCTACCCGCAATGCTTTTTTTCAATTCTCGTAGTTGCAATAGGTCATAAAAATCAGGCTATTTATTTACTGCGTGCAATACCGACCAAAATCGCACCAATTTGCTCGATCGGCTCAGTTTGACGTGGGATCAGATGTATATGAAAAGGGATGAAATCGAGTCAAAATTAAGTTATGCCCTAATTTGGGGGAGGGGGTGCTGAGGGGTCAAAAACGCAAAAATTTCTCTTTTTTAAGCCAATTGATGGAGAATCAAAAGTTGCATAACACATCCAAAAATCAACCTCTCAAGTCCATCAGAAAGAGAGATATGGGGGTGTTTCCCCTTTTTGACCCTGAAAAAGGGCTTTTTCTCCTTTATCTCCCCATCAAATTGAGTTAGAAAGTTTAAATTTGGTATGTACATTCAGTTAGGGCCTTATATGTGCCTTTTGGAGGTTCTAACTTTTTAGCTCCATTGGACCCCCTCATAGCTTCAAAAAAGTGGTTTTTTGATTCATTTTTTGAGTATTTTGAAATTGTTCCTCACAAAGCTCCCTTCCAAATTTAACTAGGAACTCGAAATTAGGTATATACATTTAGTAGAGGCCCTAGATGTGCCTTTTGGGGGTCTCGATTTTTTATCCCCATTGCACCCTTCCTGCTCCCAATGTTGATTGGGAGGGCGGTGCTGTTTTTTAATTCTCACGATTGTAATATGTCATAACAATCAGGCTGAAAAAGCATCGTAAAACGATACATTTTGTATTCAGAATATCGCACCGAACAGCATCTTCGCACAATGAAATATTTCGTAAGAACCAACAAATTATTTTGTTTACCGTCGCATTATTTGGGCTCCTAACAACCTACTATATAGGTCCAGGTACGTGTAGATGTAATTCATGCGACGTTACAACTATCCACGGTTGGTTCTTTCTTACCACGTTTAGATTCCACCTATTTGTGGCGTTAACACGTGAAAAAAAATTCCCAACTCGTAAATATCGCGCAAAATACACACACACACACACACACGATGAACGTGAACAACATGGCCCAGCAACCGGGTATACGTCGCGAAATGGGACAACTGCCTTAGTTAAGATATAGAAATTGTCGAATTTCTGGATACAGTCACCGAACGAGGGGACAATGTTCGTCGCTCATAATTACTAGATGATTTTTTTTTTTTCATAATTTAAATTTTCGTTTTGTTGATTTATAAATCAATGACTAAGGTATACACACACGCACGCATTCATTCGGATTATTGGGTCACAGCGGCGTAGATAGGTATTTTTTTTTCTATGCCATCTATTTTTAAATGCGGTAACTGTCCTTGAATGAACTACATTCTAGTAGTTCTCCAGCTACGTCTAGCGAGATAAATTCTAAGCTTCTATTAGTCGTCTTTTATGGGCAATTTTCTAAACCGGATGTCTTCCGGTTGCTTCTACGTAGGTACGTACTATTCTACGTATTTCGGATCGTCGTATCGCGTCGCTCGGTCGCTCGGTCGGTCCATTGGTCCATCACTTCATCAGGAGAAAATATCGGTGTACTTGTCTCGCACGTAGACGTACCATACGGTACAGTTTACTTATGGTGTGTACCTCTCTAGCTGCATCCCTTTTAACCACCTAATCGCTGGTTTAATCGTTATTAATTTGTTTTTATTTATTTTGTATATTGATATCTAAGCTAAGCTGTACGAATAAGGTACACACAATACGAAACGAGTAAGACCTGGTCATGGGCCAATAGCTATTCACCGACGATGCGATCGTTATTCGCCCAAATGCTGCATTACCGATCGTCTACAGTCCGGCAGCACTGCTTGGACCGTGGCTATCGCGAAACCGGTAAATCAACGAGAACGTGATGATGGTTTGTGACTTAAATAGAATAAAAATTTCATCATCATGTTCTTCGCTATAGCTATACGTACGAGTATGTAGTTGGGATGGTTAAAGGTACACGCTTTTACAACTTTCCTCTCGAGAACCAACTTACACTCTCGAGTTTTCTCTTCGAGTAAATTTCATTTTGCTTTCATTATAGATACTTACCAGATTTACATTGCAGCAGACTTACACCACTGAACGAGCAGTAAATTGAGATTAAAAAAATATATATCGTACGCTCGTATAAGGTGAAAATAAAAATTATCAATTATTCTGTTAAATTAAAAAAATACCTCACCGATGAGATTTTTCTCTAAATGGTACTTAGATGTATGTACTATGTTGAAAAAAAAAATCACATTTATTTTTAATAACAGGTGTCCGATATCTGTTATTCTCACACCTAACCTCGGACCCAGCTACACTTCTACCCATACTTGCGGTTTATTAACCTATTCTTTCTAAGCAATAAATTCGTCATTAATTACGCTGGATTGTATAGTGCGGCGTTAAGAATCATTTTTTCTTTTTTTGTATCATCTTTCTTGCTGCGTGGTCGGCTGGTCGCCTGCTCCGTTCTCTTGGCTATTCTCTCAACACAACGTTTCAACTCTTGCGTATCTTTTGCTCTTGATTCTGTTTCACCACCTCTAATAAATTATCGCTGATTTTTCTTTTCTTCTCTTTTTTTTTTGCTATTTGTACATCTACACATTACAGTCTAGCGATCATAAAATATAAATATAAACATTTTTTCAATGCGTTGCAGTTTTTCGCATACCATCATCACACCTATACCTTTATGTACTCTAAATAACTAGCGACTTATGACCACCCGTTGTTAATAAACAGTTTAGTTCCACTTTTTAACGTTGTTTAGATATCAGATTAATTTTTCCACAAAAACCTAAACGTTATAATTAAACCATTAACTGAAACTTTTTAAATTCATCTTCCATCCGAATCTGCCTATTTAACGGCTGACTTTGGTTTTACGCAGGTGCTGGTCGAGCTGTGTATTCTCTATGTAATATGCCACTGTACCCGCATCTTTTGATATGACAATCGTACGGACGTGATACTTGAAAAAATGATGGGTGATCATGTGATAAAACTTATATCCACCAGAAAACTCTGAAACCATTCCTGATGAACCATCACAAATCTCCAAAATCCTCTATCTAATTAAAGAACTCTCAAGTTGACAAATCAGATTTAGATCCCCTTTCCACTGGGCGTAATAGTCTTGGAAATTACACACGCCCAGTATAAAAAAAAATAAAAAAAAAAAACAGCATAGCCTGCTAAGAAGCAACGAATCGGCCCTTGGATGGAATTTTCAATCTATCTAGTGGATGTTAGTTCCTAGGATCTGGAAACTCGCTGGCAAAAATGAATGTTCGAAATACCTACAATTCTTAACGAAATTTTTTCAAACTTGCAGGGATGCTGAGCCATATCAATAAGGGTCATTGCTGGAACGAAACACACATTTCTAAATTTCAAAACCAACTGAAACAACGAAATCAAATGTAAATTATGCAGTAGATTCGTATCTAAGACATATATTTTTGAGATTTTTTTTTTTTTTTGCTGGTGGAAGATCTTCAAAAATGCGAAAAACCGTCTTTCTTATTCATCTTGTCAGCTTAAAATAGTCATTTTCACTCGAATCTTATTTTCCTTCAAAATATGTTCCATTGGATTTGTTTACATTTGATGGTGGCTATTTGTACTCGGATTTATTCATTTTTAGCATGATTTTCCATGTCATATTGTTAATGAAAACCAGGCTATTAAATTCTATCGACCAACGGCGGATGAGAGGGGGGGGAGTGTTAACAAAATACGTTTTGGGGCCCTAGAAGACCATTACGACGATTTTTAGCCATGTCAGATATTTATTTTTCATTTTTTAATTTTTTTCCACGAACATTAAATTTATTTACTCCGCTCGATATCGACCAAAATCGCTCCAATTCGATCAATCGACTCAGTTTGGTAGCGCATTAGATATATATGAATTGGGATGAAATCGGGTCAAAATACAGTCATGTCCCAACTTGGGGGAGAGGAGGGATAAAGGATCAAAAAGGCAAAAATTGCTCCTTTTTGAGCCAATTGATAGAGAATCAAAAGTTGCATAACATATCCAATAATCAACCTCCTAAGTCAATTAGGAGAGGAGATATGGGGAGTTTTCCCCTTTTTGACCTTTAAAAAGGACTGTTCCTCCTCTACCTCCCCTTCAAATTGATCTAAAAAGTTTAAATTTGGTATGTACATTTAGTTTGGGCCGTAGATGTGCATTTTGGGGGATTCCACTTTTTAGCTTCATTGCGTCCCCTCACAGCTCCAAAAAAATAAATTTTTGATAGGTTTTTCTCATTTTTTAAGTTTCTTTTATTCACATAACTCCCTTCAAAATTTGGCTAAGAAATTGAAATTAAGCAAGTGTATTTAGTAAGGGCTCTAAATGTGTTTTATGGGAGTTTTAATTTTTTGGCCTCATTTCACCCCTTCAAAGCCCCAAATATGTGGTTTTTTTTATCGATTTTTCTTATTTTTTGGTGCTGTTCCTCCCCTACCTGCCCTCCAAATTGAGCAAGAAAGTTGAAATTTGCTACGTACATTTAGTTTAGACCGTAAATGTGTCTTTTGGGGGATTACACTTTTTAGCTGTGTTGCGCCCCCTTACGGCTCCAAAAAAATGGATTTTTGAGAGGTTTTTCTCATTTTTTAAGTTTGCTCTTCACATAACACCTCTCAAAATTTAGCTAGGAAATTGAAATTAAACAAGTGCATTTAGTAGAGGCCTTAGATGTGTTTCTTGAGGGTTTCAAATTTTTAGCCCTATTGAACTCCACCTATCCGCGATGTTTTTTTATGTCACGAAAATCAGACTGAAAAAGCATCGATGGCGATCCTTTTTTTTATATGGTTTTTGGTTATTTTTTTCTGTAGAAAATATCGTTGGATGATTACAAAGTTCAAAGTACTCGCACAAAAAACTAAACATCAAATTCGTATTCAGTTGGTCGAATTGTTACTATTTTAACACCTTATACGATAATTTTTCGTTAATTTTTAATTAAAAATTTTTGGAAAAACTCATGTCACAGGTAAATTCTCTGAAATTAAGACAAAAATTGCGTTTTGAAAATTCGAGTAAAATAAACGAAAATAATTATCAAATGATTGGTAATTCGACCCACTGAACACAAAGTTAAGGTTTTTTTTTTCGTGCGGATGCTTTGAATTTTGTAATAGTCGTACAATGTTTTCCACAGAAAAAATAACCAAAAACCGTAGAAATGAATAAATTTGAATGAAAATGGCCACAATCTAATGTAGATGAATCCTTGTAAAATATAAAAATTTCTAAGCTAAACTCATACTTCGAACACATTCAGGGTGATGTTGTGGTGTAGAGGTGAGGGGCCAAGATTTTTACCAGCGAATATTCAAATATTAGGAACGAACTTCCAATAGATAGATTTGGAAATTCTATCTAAGGGTCGATTCACCCCATCTTACCAGGCTATGCAATTAGTCCAACAAATCTTGACTTTTAGTAGGAAAAAATCAAAACAGAGGTTTTTTTCATGAATACATTGAAAACAGCTCTCTGAACAACATACCAAAAGTCCCCATCGATAAGAGGTTGGCATAGTTCACGAGGGGGGGGGTCAACAAATAGTTCAGTAGTTTTTTGTTCTACTATAAATTACGAACAAATTTTGTACCTAGCATTTTCCCATTAGAGTCATAGGTGGGGAGTTGGAAGGTTTTAAAAATTTTACATAAAGTTCACTGCTCTTAGAGATGGAGAAATTAACTTTCAACTCAAATTTTTTTCAAGGTAGCTCAAAATGTTACCCTTGATGTAAAAACTTTCTACCAAAATTTTATTAGCCCAGGAAGCACGAAAATTTTCCTAATTTCAGTTTTCTTAAACTTGAAAAATTTCTAGCGAATCAAAAAGTTCATAAATATGCCATTTTTTGGAGTTGTCAATGCGTATAAAATTAAGCGTAAGACACTAGGAATATCGCTATTGACTATTAACTATGTAATGATTCTAGCTAGTTCAAATTTAAACTGAAAGTTCATCACATGTTCATCTTATATCGCTCCGAATTTCACGTTATTCTTAGTCCTGCATCCAGCAAAAATTGACAGATACGTCATAAATTTGACGAATTAATTTGGACACCTTGTACTTTGTATTTTACTGATACATCTTTTAAGCTTTTTATCAATATCCGCATATGCAGACAGTATACCTAGACCTTCCAATAGAATCATGTTTACCTCATTCAAAATACCTTATACATTCATTTGTTAGGCATTGATTAAATTTCATCAAGTATTTGCGTTTCAGAATCAGCACTGAAGACGTGTAATTTTTTGCTTTATTGTTAGGTGTAGGTAGGTTGTGTGAGCGAAGTAGTGAACGTAAATTTATATGCATATTTAATCATTTTAAGACCGGATTTGAGCTCAAACTAGAGTTTTAACACTCCAGATCAACGAATAAATTATTCCAAATTTTTTCAACTCGCATAGCAGGTGGCAACAGGTTAACGACGAATGACGCAGCCGGAGAAATTTTAGCGTGCGAATTTCGAACCCGATAAAGATTTCTCAATTAATTAATAATAACCAGGTTGAATACGATACCTAATCGAAAAGTACTTCTGGCACGTGCTTACGGGTCATTATCTTCTTGAATGATAATCTGAAAAAAAAACACACACAAAACGGATTCGCTTAGATGACTTATTTTAATCGAATATATTAAAGTTATATATCAATTTTTATAGTTATGTAAAACTCTCAGCAGATATAATTATACATAGATAATCCTCGAATAGGTATAATAAAATATCTTCGGTGCACGATCGAGAAACAACACCTCCTTCTCCTTATTTAGAAAAAAAATTCCGAATGCAATAACTCTATGACTAAATTTATTTCTAATGCTGCAGTTTTCACGTATATAAAATTGCATTCGCCATCAGTTACCTTAATTAAAAACCCTCGAATAATTCGAGGACCCCTTGCAAAAGATTGCCCACGGGTTAAATTCTACATACAAATCAGGTTTTAACCTGTTACAATAATTACTGGTGTGTTACAACTGTTAATACTCAATTCATTCATTGTAGAAACGAACATTCAAAGATAATCCCCCCTCATATTTATGCACTATAATTCCTTCATTAAGATGAATCTGACGTTTGAGCTTGAAATATTTTCATATGTACCTTAAAAGCAGAGCACGAAATGTTAAAATTTCCCGGAGATAGTGGTTCTTTGAAGATGCAATTTCAACCCAAATTACCTTCATATAGAAAGTTTTCAGATAAGAGTCTTAAAAAAAGTATTGCAATGCATTGTCATTTGAGTCTGATTTTCGTGAAGTGAAGTACGAGTAGAGAGGAAAGATGTACGTTCATGGAAGAAAAAAGATAAGCGCTTAGCTACTTATGTTTTTCTGGTTTAGTGGTAAAGGTACAGGTAGATATTGAAGTAAATTTGCAGAAACCTCTCCCAAAAGGCACATGTAGGACCACTTCTTAATATACAAGCCCAATTTCAACCGTCTAACTTAATTTGTAAGAGAAATAATGCGTTGGACAATCTAAAAAAATAACAAAAAACATCCAAAAAATCACTTTGTCGAGGTTTTGAGGGGGTGCAATGGAGATGAAAAGTCGAAACCTTCAACTAAATGTACATACTCAATCTCAATCCCCCTCCTCCCGCTAAATTTTGAAAGGATATGTAGAAAAGACAAGCTCAGTACACACCAAACACTGCCCAAAAAAATATTTTCCCAGGGCTGTAAAGAAATTCAATAGGACTAAAAAGCTGAAACTTCCACATGCAAAAATATAATCTCTTAGATCCATTTAAAGGGAAAATATCAGGAGGTTTTTCTTTTTTTCAAGATTAAAAAAGAAAAGAAATTATTCAGGCATTGTAGTAAGGGTAAGGAGGGTTTGATGAAGCTGAAAAGTCGAAACCTCCAAAAAGCACGTCCAAGAACATTTACCAAATTTCAACTTGTTCGTTCAATTTGAAGGGGAGTTATGCGAGGAACAAACTCAAAAAATAAGAAAAACCGACAAAAAAAACTATATTTTTGAAACTGTGAGAGGGTACCATAAGGTTTAAAAAGTTCATACCCTCAAAAGTACGTTATATGACCCATACTAAGTCTACAGACCAAATTTAAATTTCCTAGTTCAACTTTGGTAGGGAGTTAGGGAGGAACAGGCCTTTTTCAAGGTCAAAAAAGGGGAAAAGCCTCATATCTCCCCTTCTATTTGGCCTAGGAGGATTATTTTCGGATATGTTATATAACTTTGGATTGCCTATCGATTGGCTAAAAAAGGAAGAGATTTTACAATTTTAGCCCCTCATCACCCACTTCTTCCAAAAATTTAGGCACAACTTAATTTTGACCCGAGGTCATCCCGACTCCAAAATATTCGATGGTACACCAATCTAAGCCTGTTCCTCAAATTAACATCGAAAGGTGTTTAATAGCGCATCCTGAAAAAAAGTCAACAATTGATTGTCAACAGTTGAGTGTCAACAGTGTGACGTCATCATTAGGCTGCCATCAGTGTGCAGATTTTTATGGCCTGGAAAGACATCAGTGGACTTATTTCATGAAGGATTGTTTTATGATTTGAAGTTGAAATGTTGAGGAAAATTAGAGATGCAACATCAGTGGACTTATTTTATGAAGGATTTATTTTATGATTTTAAGTTGAAATGTTGAGAAAAATTAGAGATGTTATTATGGGACCATCAACAATGTGATGTCATCATTGAACTGACATCAGTGGACAGATTTTTAAGGCCCACGAATGACATCAGTGGACATTTTTATGGACTGATTTTATAATTTTAAGTTGAAATCCTGGGAAAAATTAGAGATGTAATATTAGTGGACTTATTTTATGAAGGATTAATTTTATGATTTTAAGTTGAAATGTTGAGAAAAATTAGAGATATGACATCAGTGGACTTATTTTATGA
>FIZR01014396.1:0-15500 GCA_900060175.1 Ferrisia virgata | reverse complement strand
TTTTAGGATTGGTATAATAATTGCAGTTTTCCAAGCTGTTGGGAACTGATTTGATGTCCATATTTTATTGTACAGGTCAAGTAGAATTTCTTTGTAATGATCAGGAAGATATTTTATCATATATGGGTGGATGTCGTCAGGTTCTGGTGTTGTTGACAATGCTCTTTTAATTTTGATCGCTTCATTTCTTTGAAAAATAAAATTATGCACGTACAAGTTACACGGAGGCGTTTTTGTTTCAATGCTCATTCATTCATTACAAGTACACGTTAACTGATCCAGTAAAGATCAGAAAAAAATCAATTATTTAATCTGAAATATATCTGAACTGGTAGTAGTGTTTAAACCTAAACGATAAGTTTAGATGATGCGAATACTACGAAGCTTCAGAAATTATACACGTGTGAGAACTGTGTGGAATAATTCGATATTATGTAATCGTTTTCAGATACGTTGTTCCTAAACCACGATCGGAATGCACAAAAGGCGAACAACTAGTCGTAACCTTTGCCGCAGGTTACATAGCTGGAGTATTTTGTGCTATTGTTTCGCATCCCGCAGACACGGTAGTTTCGAAATTAAATCAAAACAAAGGCGCTACTGCTCTCGATGTCGCTAAAAAACTTGGCTTCGTCGGTACGTACACGGTTTTTGCATTTCACCTTTATATTTAGTCAGCCATTGTTCGCGAAACTTTTCAACTTTTACGCGAATATGTCCACTTGTATCCTACGTGGTACATATTGTTGTTCATTTCATCGTCGAGGTACGATAGATGGTGTAGGTGGTAAATATGTATAGGTATTTCTCTTCCTTCTTTTTATTTTTCTTCTCTGCCTCTTATCAAAATCGAAAATCGACGTTGCGTTGGAACAGAAATCTCTCAAATATAGCGTGTTATTCGCAATGAAATTCCATGTAAGTATACGAGTAAAAGCAACAGGCCATCTAATATTACATTGAATAAAAAATATATACTATATTAAGTAGGAAAAAAATACAAAAAAAAAGTACAAAAAAAAAAATAGAAAACTCGAAAGATAGACTATACGGTAGTTCATTACAAAGATAAGCATCATAAATTTTCATTATACTTTTGGTGCGTGTCTTGGTCACATTAATTAAAGAAATTCGCCTTCTGTATTTTCAGTTTTACTTCGCTCAAGTCCCGTAAGTATATTTAATATATAAATTAAATCAGCCTCGAATAAAATACACTAAATAATTAGCCTAATACCAGGGTACTTTTTTTGCCGATAGAGAAATTTTGATAAGCGAACGTTTAATTGTTCTGCAACATTTGCCAACGAAAGTAAGCTTAGTACTCCAAGTTGAAACCATGGTCATATCTAAAGGGAGAGTTTATTGTCTGTGTTTTTTAATTTTTTGATTATGACGATTACCTTATACACTATACCTATTTATTTTAAAAAGTTGCAATTTTCTTAGCAAGAAATACGCAGTGTTTGTAGGCATCTCGGATGCCATACAATAGGCAACTATTCAAGCGGATAGACGATTGACAAGTTTGACCATTTCACCAAAAATTGAGTAGTTTCAAATGACCTCCAATTAGTAATTAATTAATCGAATTTTTTTAAATTAATTGTGTACCTATCATTTGAACAAATTCAGGTAATTGTTTGTTAACAATTTCAATCTAGGTGAACATAGCTAGAACAATGTATTCACATCCATCCCCACCCATTTCACAAAAATCTTGCCAACAGATTGAGAGTCGAGACCCACAGAAAATATACTTTGGTTGTAGTTAATTTTTGCTAGCCAATGCTTTCTTAGTAAGGGACGTCGCTTTAGGGGTGGTCAGCAGGGTGTCGTCGCTCCTCTCTGACCAGCTTCAAAAGTTGACCAACATGAATTTAAAACTCCTAAAAATTCAATTTTCTTAAAATTTTGCACTCGTTTCGCCTCGGGCATGCGAATATCCGCTGTTTATTTAATTTTTGTGAACTTGGGCACCAGAAAATAACGATTTTTTTTATACCCGAGGAACCTTGTATTTTATTTCGCAAAAAGATTCGGTGAAAATAATTGATTTTAGTAGGAAAAATTTACATTTTAACCCTCCCCCCACTCTCGCCATCCCCAAAATTTTGCTTCGCCACGTCATTGTTCTTAGTAAATATTCAATCTTTTTTTTTCTTTTTTTTTAAATTACCAATTAATTAACCACTTTTATTTTTTACTTGCTGTACTTTTTGTACAACATTGTTTTGTTTTTATCTTGGGCGTTTATTATTGCTAAGATTTTTACGCCCAGTGTTTAAAAGGGGTCAGAAAGGTTAGTACTTAAATTTGGTGTTGGAGGTCAAGTTCTTTTATTAAGAGGAGGATTTTTTGCATGACTGTGGAGAAATCTGGAATGGAGTGGGTGTTTTCTGGGATTTTTTTTTTCATTCTTAGAAACTATGGTCGGCATCTAATTGATTGAAAATTTCAAAAATTGAAGTAAAAAAATACTGCATTTTGTTTAGGCAAGAAAAGTGCCTATTTACGAGAATTTTATAGTTTAGCAAAAAAATTGAGACTACGAGTACGACCAACTGTCTGCAAAATAACTACAAAAAGAAATCTTGTGAAAGGTAACCTAAAGTTGGGATCGCTGAATTGATACTGTCCTCAGATTTTGAAAATTTTTGTGGAAAGTTGTTGAAGAACCCTTAAACAAAATTATCAACTCCGGTGAATAGGGGTAAGAGGACGCTATACACAAGAATTTTTTCAATATTTTTCAGCCAATAAATACGAAGGCATGAAGAAAATAAAATTTCAATTTTTTTTTTACCTACGCAGAAGTAAGGGTATTCTGTGATTGTTTCCGTCAGAACTACTTTGAAATTAAACGAAATTACCGCAAATGAAAAGAATCATAAAACCCTAGCACTAACCTCAAATTAGTGTTCAGCAGATCAAATTAATTCTTTCTGGGCAATTTTTGCGTTTATTTTATTCCAATTTTCGAAGTGTAATTTTTTTGTCTCAATTCCCAAATGCTCACAGGTTCACCGATTACTTGAGTTGAGGATCAAAAATTGAAAATTCACGTAAAATTGTCGCATTAAGTGTTTAAATAGGAGTAATTTGACCCTTTGAACAAAAATTTGTGGTTACTATTTTCTACACTTTTTTTCGTTGCTGCGTAATAAAGGTTTCAAATTTTTTCTGTTAATTTCTTCTCATCTGCTGGCTAAAAAATTTCGAAAAAATTTTGGCACATAGCCCATTCTCTCTCCTACATATTATATGCATTTGGTTTCAATTTCATAGCATACAAGTAAACACTAGAGTGCGCCGAATTTTGCTTTTTTTTTTTTGGAAATTGCAAACAGCAAGGTCACATAGTTACGAAATTATCTTAAAAAGATGCCGTAAAAATTTCAGCTCACATGACTCAATTTTTTAAATTTGCCAAGCCCACTTGGAGTTTGGAAATTTTCAAAAAATCAAATGAAAATTTTTTTGAAATTTTCTTCCAAAAATGCAATTATTACGCGTATTTGAACTAAAAATGACCATTGACGACAAGTTTTCCTTATTACCCCTTTTTTTAGAGATTTTTTTTTTAAATGTTACTTTTTGCGTTTTTTTACGATTTTCTGAAAAACTATGAAAGAATTTTTTTTTGAAAAACGCACTCCTGAATAGGATATAAGACATCAATTTTAAATGATTCATTGCAGTATTTCAATTTTATCTCCCACAAATGATTTTTCTGTGGTGCTTAAAGAATGGGTTTCTCATGTTATTTCAAATTTTTTTTACATCATTATAAATTTTTTTTTCAGTCAATTCCCAATAAAATAGACCGAATACACTTACTTTCGTCCATTTAAAACCTATTTTAACCAATGTCACTCTTTTCATGAGTTCTCACTATGGTTCAAAAAAAAATGGAAAATTACCCTTGATTGTAATATAGATAAAATGAGTACCTTTGATGAAAATTTATTCGAAAACGCGTTACTTCAATTTTTTAAATTTATTAAAAAACATGGGAAAATTATCATTTTTGAGTTCCTTTGAAAAATCTTCTGGAGGGGATAAAATTGAAATATTGCGCTTAATTTCAAGGTGTTTCTCAAAAAAATTTCATTTGTGGTTTTTCAGAAAATCGTGAAAAACAAATAAAAAGAAATTTTTAATAATTCCTGAAAAGAGAGGTTATGATGAAAATTTGTCGTTAATGATAATTTTAGGTTCAAATATGTATACTGATCCTATTTTTGGAAAAAAAATTTCAAAAAACTGTTTTATTCGTTTTTTGAAAATTTTTGAACTTTAAGCGAGTTTTACATGTTTGAAGCACTGATTTAGGGGGCTGAAATGTTTTCTACGTCCTTTTGAGATTGTATCGCAACTATGCAGATTTAAAAAAAAAAAAAAATTCGGCTCACCCCAGTAAACACACGTTTATGAAGATCTTTTCATAAGAAATTCGTTTCTCCACTACACTGACGAAAATGTAAGGAAGTAGTTGTGGGCTCAACCATATTTTTTTGGTAGGTGGACACAACGACAATGTTGTAAGATAATTTTCAAAAACTGAGTACAAGGCCAATTTACCTATCTGAACCACAGGTAGGAGGTAGAGCTACCCGTCAATTTAAAAATCATGTTTTGAAATTAAAATCAAACATTTTTTTTTTGATTAGTTAGATATTTTGGTCTCACATCATCTGTCTCTGAAAGAAAAAAAAATCAATAAAAATATTACTGCAGAACCTTTGGTATCGCCAGCAGATAGAAAAGCGCAGCAAATTTTCTAATACGAATTTCACTTTCTGTTTACAATACAATGCTTTTCCTTCTCGCCTTTCTTTGCGAAAACTAATCTGAAAAATTCACTCGTTTTCTAATTTTCAGTTTTTTTTCCTCCTCTCTCACAAGTGAAATATGTGCGTAAAATTCCTCTCGTGGGGTTGAAAATACGCTCGAATAAAAAATAATGTTTACGATTTGAAAAGCGGAAAAAGAATCTACAGTATATGCATTTATCATCGATTCGATTCTGTGAAATTTTTCGGTCATTAGTGTTTCCCTTTCGAGGACGTTTAGAATAGTAATTTGGAACCTTTCTTCTTTTTTTTTGTATCAATACACGCTTCCGAATTACAGTATTTCCTTAAATTATTACTATTCATTCAGTACTTTTTCTTTCGTCGACGACAACGGTGAAATGGAAAAGGACAAGTTGACTCGCAAAGTACCGCGCGGTATAACTTGAATATACATTTCAACTTTTTAATACAACGTTCTTTTTTTTTTTTTTTTTTCATCGCACGTTATTGAAAAGAATGAAAGAAAAAACACAACAAACAAACAATATCAGTAGTTGAAACGACTTTTTAATATTTTACCACTTTGAAAAACGAAATAGAAAAGAAGAAGAAGAAAAAAAAGGAAAACATTATTAAAACAAATCGAAAAAATGCTTCAATAAAATTATTTAACAACACCAAAACACACCATGTTTTTCTTGTTCACATTCGGTTTGGCTTTTTGATTTTTTGCAACGCCGTCATTGACGACGATAAAAGAATATTAAACGGCGCCGAAATTACAGACTAGAGTTTGTAAACGTTTCAGTAAAAGCTTTTTATAGCACTTATAGTAGAAAATGAGCACCCATATTTCTTTGTGCTACGTACGTATTTAGTTAGCGGTAGAGAAAAAAAGTTAATCTACTTTACATTCTCTTTAAACGGATTTCGTTGCGAATTTTTCTTTTTTTAATGGACTTTGGAGGTTTACCCTTGCATACATATATATGTATAGGTATAATATACCTATCTAAATCTATAGGTATACGTAGGTATACTTGTAATTCAAAAAGGTGCAGATACATATTGTAAATGTAGGTAATAGGTACTTACCTATCTATGTAATGCAGGTATATTCTAAAAAAAAAAAAATCATCACTCGATCAACGAAATACAAAAAATTTCAAATTAAAATTCGCACATGTGCCCAACCTGCGTATCATATTGTCTGTCGATAATTGCGAGTATATGGTTTTCAATCATGGCTCGTTTAATTGGTAGGTACTTTTCCATTCAACTCGAGAAATCTTGCTTCAATAGGGAGGTATAATTGGGTATATCTACTTCTGCCCGACAAGCGTCAACATGAAGCGATGTGACACAATGTGTTTAAATTCATATCGTTAAAGCTTTGGATTTTTAATCCGAACGTTGATTAAAATTGCATGTATTGTTGGTTAAAAGGCGGCCGCCTCTTGTACCCTTTTCCATGTGTTTTTACGCCTTTTAATTAGCGAACGAAAAAGGACGTTTATAGCGAATTATTTATCGAATGCAATCGTTCAATTTTTAGGTATGTGGGGTGGTATTGTACCTAGGATCGTTATGATTGGTACTCTCACAGCGGCTCAGTGGTTCATTTACGATGCGGTAAAGGTATATTTACGATTACCACGACCACCTCCACCTGAAATGCCAGAATCGTTGAGGAAGAAATTGGAAGCTTCGGGTGAATTGAAAAATTATTAAGAACTGACGAGGCTAAAAATCGAGTATATTCGTAGAAGTCGAAAGCTATGTATCGAATGATGTAGTTATATGTAAATATTATCGAATTTTTGTGTAAAAAAAATAATATTGTTCTGTTTCATCGTGTCTTTCTTTTTTATGTATTTCAATTCATGCGTTACTGATTAAACCTGAATTCCAGATAAATAATCAAGTTTTGGTGGAGAATGTTTTCGAAAAGACCAGTATATCCGATGGGGAATAGGACAAACTGGTTTCATCTAACAAAAGTATGCTTGGGAAAACGGTCTTTCCTGCAATATCCTCGATAAGTTAAACTAGTTTGTCCTACGACAAAACTGATTTCGTCATAGAATATTCCAGGAAAGACTAGTACATCCGATGGCGGATAGGACGAACTGGTTTCATCTAAAAAAAGTATGCTTGGGAAAACGGTCTTTCCTGCAATATCCTCGATAAGTTAAACTAGTTTGTCCTACGACAAAACTGGTTTCTTCATAGAATATTCCAGGAAAAGACTAGTACATCCGATGGCGGATAGGACGAACTGGTTTCATCTAATAAAAGTATGGTTGGGAAAACTGGGTTTTCCTGCAATGTTCTCGATAGGTTAAACCAGTTTGCCCTGGCTACAGCCCTAAGGATGTTCTACTTTGTCCTAGGACAAACCAGTTTTGTCGGAGAATATTTTAGGAAAGACTGGGTACATTCGATGAGGAGTAGGACAAATTGGTTTCATCTAATAAAAGTATAGTTGAAAAAACTGGTTTTTCCTGCAATATCCTCAATAGGTTAAACCAGTTTGTCCTAGGTCAAACTAGAACTGCCTACGGCTCTGAGGATGTTCCAGTTCATCCTAGGATATACTAGTTTTCCCGGACCACCGGAGAATATTTTCAGAAAGACTAGTACATCCGCTGACGAATAGGACAAACTGGTTTCATCTAATAAAAGTATGGTTAGGAAAGCTGATTTTTTCTGCAATATCTTCAATAGGTTAAACCAGTTTGTCCTAGGTCAAACTACAACAGCCTGCAGCAAACCAGTTTTGCTGGATAATATTTTCGAAAAAACTAGTCCATCTGATGGCAAATAGGACTAACTGGTTTCATCTAACAAAAGTATGGTTGGGAAAACTGGTCTTTCCTGCAATATCCTCAATAAGTTAAACTGGTTTGTCCTATTTCCCTTCGGATGCTCTAGTTATTCCTAAAATGTTCGCAGGTCAAACCAGTTTACACAAATTTTGTCAAGATAAACCAGTTATTCCTAAACTATTCGTCAACAAAACTGCTTTGTCATAAGCCAAACTAGAACAGCCACGGCCCATGGATGTTCTAGTTCATCTTAGTACAAACCTGTTTTGCCGGAGAATACCTTAGGAAAGACTAGCATAACAGATGGGGAATAGGACAAACCGATTTCATCTAATAAAAGTATGGTAAGGAAAACTGGTTTTTCCTGCAATATCTTCAACAGGTTAAACCAGTTTGTCCTATTCTCCATCGGATGCACTAACTTTTCCTAAAATATCCGGAGGCCAAACCAGTTTGAACAAATTTTGTCCAGATAAACTAGTTATTCCTAAACTATTCGTTTGCAAAACTGGTTTGTTATAGATCAAACTAGAACAGCTTATGGTCCTAAGGATGTTCTAGTTTAGCCTAGGTGAAACTGGTTTGTGTTAGGACAAACTACAACATCCTAAAGGCATTAGGATGATATAGTTTAGCCAAGGAAAATCGCGTTTCTCCGGAATTCGGGTTAGACAGGTAACACATACGCTTTAAAAGTAAATTCCATTACAATTAATAATGAATAATAATATTATTATTATTTAGATGGTGAACAAAGAAAAAAAAATTTCCCACCTACGAGTAATATGTATGTAGTTTATTAGTTTAGTCGAGACTAACTAGGAAGGTAAGTAAGTATAATGAAAATGAATCTCAGTCCATTTGAAATACGTGCCAACCGCAATCCACCATTCGTCAACAAACTTGACATAATTTATACCACAAACAAGCATAATAAAGACAGCTTTATACTTTATCTTCTTCTTCTTTTTTTTTTCTTTTTCAAGAAATTCCAAAACATTGTAACGTTAAAAATTGCATCATTAATTTTTTTCCACCAGTAACACAATACTAAAAATTCTGTCGAGGTTTTTTGTTTCCTTTTTCCATTTTCACGCCTTTACTCTACCAGACAGATTTTTGTCTGGAAGGAAACGACACGTATAATGATGTCTCTCATGAGACATTTGATCAAGTATCAAGATACAGTTCAAGTTTTTTTTCTCTAACCTTTTTTTTATTATACTTATTATTAGGTTTGCGCAGTTTTATGAAACATCGGCCCTTAAACATATCACTTTTAAACTTCTGAACTTCATCAATATACACAACCGAATAGTTTTCAAATTGCCGAAATTGATTTAATAAGTAGATCTTATTAAACTGAAATACTTACTTATCTATCATCGTTGAAATTATTTTACTGGGGTAATAAATATAGGCGGTGATGAGGAGGCAGAGGAGGGGGGCTTAATCTCCTTTAAGTGTTGAGCTGGCCTCCTCCCACCAACGTTTCGATGAAAATTTGAAAAGCGATAATTTGAATAACTAAAAATAGTGAAATGCTATTTTTGGAGGCCAAACATGCCCTTGAATACACATTTTTGGATCTTATTCATTCTTGGTATTTTGCAAACCTTAATATTTCAATTAAAAATCATGAAATCAATCACAATCAAAGTAAACTGTTTATGGGTCAGCTTTAAGCATCTTTAATTTTCCTCAACATTTCAACTTGAAATCTTAAAATCAATTCAGGGTTAAGCTGAACTGTTTACGGCTCAAGGGCTGACGACATTTCAACTTAAAATCAAAAAATTAATCCTCTATAAAAAAAAAGTCCACTGATTTCATTTCAGGCCATCAAAATCTATCCACTGATATCAGTCCAACGATGATCAGCCAGTATCAAAGTCAACTAATTTTCCATAATATTTCAGCTCAAAATCATAAAATAAATCCACAGATGTCATTCCAGGCCGTCAAAATTCGTCCACTGATGACCTCACACTGTTGACGGTTTTTCCAAAATGCACTGTTAAACATATTTCAATGTTAAAAATGAGCTAACCTTTTTTTAATGAGGGGAGGTATAATGTAGGTTTTGGAGGGAGTAGTTGAAACCCAAAACACATACGAAGAACCGACTTCATTCAAGTTTAAGCAGTGAAACACATTTCATCTCCCCCCCCCCCACCAAACTTCTTCTGTAATTGACGCAACAGGCTGACTTTTTGATATACAGTTGCGCGTTTCAATTTCAGATTTTTTTAGGAAAGTTGAAGGGGGCAGTGAAACAGAGATACGACCAACCCCCTCCCACCTCTCACCCTAAAATTTCAAAAGTAACCCAGAAATCGGGAAACATTTTCTTTTTTCCCTTGAATTTTTTGATATTTATGGGTTATAGTGAATCACGTGAGATCCAAAAATAATTTTTGTACATAATTTTTTTTTGTTTAGGTTCGAAAACAGAAAAATTGCATATTTATTTTGAATTTTTCGCATAGTGAAAAAGCAAAGAAAATTTTGCATTCTTACACCATCAGAATCAAAAATAATAAAATGTTGTATTATTACTTTCAGCATTTCAAAATAGAAAATTTTTTTCATTTTCAAACAACATTTTGCAATCCTTGAAAGGTATAAAAGATTGGAGAATTTTTTTTCTAGTTTTACATAATCTACTGTGAAATTGATACCAAAAAATTCAAATGGAAAAAATTAAATTAACATATAAATTTTGAAATTTAAATCAACAAGGGAAGGGGGAGAGTCAATGAGCAAGTCGAACATCTCCAACTTTTACCATGTTCATTTGATGTCACTATGCAACTTTTATCACTAATTTTTTTCACCCTCCTTCTCTCCCATCGTTTTTCAAAAAATTTCAAATTGAAACGCAATATTGTAACAACTTTTCATTCTCCATCGATTAGCTCAAAAACAAACAATTTTTGCGATTTTTACTATTCAATCTTCTCCTTTCCTCCCTCCCTCCCACCACATCGCTAAATTTTTCACGCATATTATTTTTGGCCCAAGATCACGCCTACTCATATAAATCAACACCATGGTCAACCTGAATTTGTTGATTGAATTTGAACGGTATTGGCTGTCTTGAGAGGAGAATGAGTTGTACTCAAAAATAGTCTTAATTATCTTTCAGGTCCTCAAAACAGATTTTGTTTATTACTCCCCCCCCGTCCCTCACATGCATAATTCCTAATTCGGTAGTCCTTGATAGCTTCTTGGTTCTCTTGGATAATTTAACAGCAAAAATCGGGATGAAAAACAATGATTCGTTGATTAATGGTACAAAATTTATAAAAGTTCAATGATAGTTATGAAAAAAATTTCAAATTTTCCACCGATTTCAGAAAACAGAAACTTAACATTTAAGAAATATTTGTAAAAATTAAAAATGTATCTATGTCAGTAAAAAATTATTTACTGCAACATTTCCATGCAATAACCATTTAATCAAAAGTTAGTAAGTAATAGCCAAAACAGTATCAAAATGGACACATGAACCTCAAGCAGAATTTCTCCATAGTCCTGGTGGAATTTCCGTTGTAGATTAATTAATTGTAGTAACCTGAGGTTACCTGAAGAAATTTAGGCCTAGAATAATAAACTTAGAAATTAAATAAGACTTTATTCAATAATTTTTGTTCTTTTACGAATTCAAAAGGTAAACACAACAGACCAGTGTTGAAATTTTGATAATTTTAAAAAAGTAATAAAACATTACCAATTTGTAGAGAACGTTGCATAAAATTTAGGTTTTAGATAATATAAAAAATTCAAGTATTGAATACCGTAATATTCAGCAAATCGAAATAAAAATGAAAAATAAAAAAAAAATCACGATGTGTTATTCAAAATGATGTTCAAATATTAAGTATACCTAATACCATTGGATCTACCACAGTCACCATTTATGCACAAATATTAGTACGTATTAAACCAAGTACTCGTCGTATGTGTTTACAAAATCTCATTCTCTCGCTACAATAATAAAAATAATGATGATTAAATATAATGTAGTACTTATACCAACTAAAATAAATAACCAAGCAAGTACACGCTGTCAATGAACTAGTCAAACTGATATCTAGGCTACATTAATACGAAAACTCAATTTAAATATCAATGCAGCGAACTGCTCACAATTGTATCCCTGAGCTTGTTACGATGAGTAAGTAAAAACGAGAGAACTATATAGAGTAGATAATACACGCCTATAACGTCACATTTTATAAACGTATTTTATTTTACACCTGACGGACTCATTATTTTCTTGTCATATTATGGAAATATTGACAAGCTTTGTGTAAACAAAAGAATGAAAAAAAAAAAAAAAAAAGTATTTTCGGATGCGTTGAAAAGGAAGACTTTACAGCATTATGTTAACGAAATAAAACGGCTGTGAACTGATGGACACATAGTATACGCAGATAAAGGACTATATTGATCAAGCGTGACGTCACCAACTCACCCCTGAAGTGTGACCTATTGCATCTTGTAGAGAGTATCTTTCACGGTGGTTATAGTACAATGTAGTTAAAAGGGCCAGGATCTTGTAAGCTTTTACTGAAATGCTACACCCTTCCTATATGAAATTAAATTACAACCTATAATCGAATAGTAAATGGAAAATTACGTTAAATTTTAAAATTATCAGTTCCGCTCGACCTATACATTAATTAAAGATGAAATGTACGAGTTTTTATGCAGCGGTAATTTTTAATACATTTAGTATAGAATGTACCTACCTAATATGATATTTTATACAGCAAGTAAGTATATGTTTCTAGTTAATAATTGGGAACACGAATTAGCTGCTTAATTATGACTTAATTCTTTACTATTTAATTCAAGTGTTTCGATTTGATACCTTATGAGGAGAAAATTCTTCCTCTAAAATACGCAGGTACCTATCAGTGAGGAACAGTATACAATCTACTACATATTTCATGAACAGAAGAAAAAAAATCACAAAATAAATGAACCATCTTTGTTACAAAAATTACTCGCACACGAGAGAATATAAGAAATTTTCACAGGTAAATATTACCGTTCAATTCCTACGTTTCGTTTGATCATTACCATATCTTTTACATTCTTTCTTTTCCTTTCTTTATTTTTATTATTTTTTTTTTTCTGCAAAGAATATTTCTCATTTTGAAATTCTTCGCAAAAAAAAAGAAAGAAGGAACAATGCCGACATATCCAGGAAAAAATACTTCTAAAATAATCTTCTCCTTGTGTACTTTTTTTCTCGTTCCAATCAACGCTTACGTTTAGAATCCCCTTCTTAAAACTTAGCACTTGGGTTTTGCAGAGCCTCCATTAACATTTAATAACATTAGAAAGAAGAGGGTATGTGAGTTTAAGCCAGTGGTTGATAATATGGCGCTGTAGGGCTTTAATGTAGGTATCCTCTTCTTCTGTTCCAGTGAATGTTAATAAAATCAGTGTTACATTTAGGAGAGTGATTTGGAAGGTGGCATCAATTAGGAAGAAAATTCTAATAAGGGTAATATTCCTTTGGAGTGTTCATGGTTTAGAGCTATTATTGTTACGAGGTTTCTTTCATGTTGTGATTCAGTTTACAAAAGGGAAAAGTAGGTATGTTTGCACGGAAATGGATAGGTAGGTAGATTGTTAAATTTTGATATCCTTTACTCGTAATAAGTATTCATCATTCATTAAAAAAAAAAACAAAAAATCGGCAAATTATTCTCAACATGGGTACCAACAAGAAAAGGCATAAGTTTAAAAAATTTCTTTGAATATATATTTTTTTGCTTTGTATGACAAATAATGCGTCGAAAGAACTTAAAATCTAAATTAATGACAAAATTTTTTCACATAAAATCCTTTCAAAAAAATGACTAGAACCGCCTTGTGGATCAGAAAAATAGTTTTATTTTACACAAACTTTAACAAACAATATAAAGGAAAACAGCTCTTGATTCGAATAAAATTAAAAAGATAATAAATTGGATTCTGATACGTTCGATATTTCAAGTGCCAAAAGATCCCCTTCATACCGTACATTGATAAAATAACTAGTTACCTATATTACGGCGAATATCTAGTACCTGCAGTACAAGTTCGTAGATAAAAAATTAAAATTACTTGACAGCACAACCTAAGAATTTTATTTTATCTATGTGCCTCGATTTCAACTCCTTTGATTCATTAACTTGGATTAGATTGTAGTTTGAATACAAATTATATAACAACCTGTTATCATCTTCAAGAGAACAACTGGTTTCTAAGGTCAAAGCCTACAACCAGTCATTATTCCTTCAAGGACAGCTGGTTTTCGAAGTCAAGACCAACAAGCAATTATCATCTTCTTGAAAACAATCAGTGTCCCAGGTTGAGGTCAACAAACGGTCATTATTGTCTTAAGGGGCAACTGGTTTTCGAGGTCGAACTCTAAAACCAGTTATTAATACACCAAGGACAACTGACTTTCGAGATCAAGGCCAACAATCAGTCACTGTTATCTCAAGGTCAACGTGGCTTTCAAGGTCAAGGTCAACAATTAGTCATTATCTTATTGAGAACAACCAGCTTCCGAAGTCAAGTCCAACAACTAGTCATTGTCTTGTTGAGGACAACCAGATTTCAAAGTCAACCCCAACAATCGGTCATTATTGTCTCAAGAAAAACTGGTTTTCAAGGTCAAGGCCAATACCCAGTCATTATCTTACTGGGAACAACCAGCTTTCAAAGTTAAGTCCAACAATCAGTCATTGTTTTGTTGAGGACAACCAGTTT
This sequence comes from Ferrisia virgata, assembly GCA_900060175.1. Taxonomy (NCBI): domain Eukaryota; kingdom Metazoa; phylum Arthropoda; class Insecta; order Hemiptera; family Pseudococcidae; genus Ferrisia; species Ferrisia virgata. The sequence goes on along the minus strand of FIZR01014396.1, from coordinate 1,096 downwards.
TCAAAGTTAAGGCCAACAAATAGTCATTATTGTCCAAAGGACAACTGGTTTTCGAGATCAACACCAACAACCAGTCATTATCTTACTGAGAACATCCAGCTTTCAAAGTCAAGGCCAACAAACAACCAGTTTTCAAAGTTAAAGCCAACAACTAGTCATTATTGTCCAGAGGACAACTGGTTTTCGAGGTTAATGCCAACAACCAGACATTATCTTATTGAGAACATCCAGCTTTCAAAGTCAAGACCAACAACCAGTCATTGTCTTGTTGAGAACAACCAGTTTTTAAAGTCAACGCCAACAACGCGTCATTTTTATGTCAAGGATGACACCTTACGTCGATATGCTGTAATGATCTGAATTTTTTAGGGGAAATCAGGACGAAAACCTTTCAACAATGTAATCGACAATCAACTAATTCATTATCTAAAACTTAAGATCTAACCTTTGGTTCGTTTCATTATAATTTATTATTTCAAAAGTGTAGTTCGAATGCAATATCTTATTAATTTATAAAGAACGTTGTAATGCCAACGCACACGAGAAAGAGAAAGATACCAGCGCCAGGTAAACTGCGAGTTTTATCAAAGAAAAGTAATCACGTCACAATCACGCCACAGCAGCTATCTCTCATTGTAGGTGTAGCACACAAACGTATCAGCATTTTCATTCAGTTGAGTATAATTTTTCTTTCCCTCAACAAATATTGAACAAGTGGAATTTCAAGAAAATGATATGAGAAATTTAATAAATTCCCAACTGTAGATAAAAATTTAGCTTTTATGTTTATTGCATAAAAAAAAAGTAGGTACCTAACCTACTACCTACCTGATACGTATATATTTATTATATGAAACCCGTTGAACGTCAGACATTATGAGGAAAAAAAGCTGAGGTGAACACGATTTCAATTTTCACGTTGAAATATTATATTCAACGTGGTACTTTCAAGTCTATAGACTAAAGTATTGTGTATCTATTGCCAACGCAGCGCAGTAAGCCATTGAATGGTACCTTTGCTCGCTCTTTCTTTCTCTTTCTCTTTCTCTCATTTTTTTTTTTTTTTTTTTTTTTTTTTTAGGGGGGAAAAAAAAAA
>FIZR01014393.1:0-15867 GCA_900060175.1 Ferrisia virgata | reverse complement strand
ACTATGGGATGTTGTTTTTTGTTATTCAGATTTTGGATGCTATGCAAGGCAGAGAGGTGAGTCTGAAAAAATGACTGAGTTGTTTATGGAGAAGTCGTGGATATACGTGATCGCTATTTTGATTGCATATAGTTCAGCTGAGAAAATGGAGCAATAGGGAGGGAGCGGGCAGAGAATGTGGGCATCTTCATGAACAAAGGTACAGCTCGTCAGATCTGAGTTTTTAGACCCATCAGTGGAAAGGAATTGGTGATTTGCGTATTTGTTTAGGAGTTCATTATGACACTGAATTGTGAAATTTTGCCAGGAAAAAGATCAATATTTTCGAATTTTTATGCAATAATAAGATTGGCAGCGCTGCTATGAAAAACTAATCCAACTATTTCGACCTTAATCCACTTCTCTGAGTTAAAAAAATTTTTGGGCATATTTTTCAGATTATTGGTCCTTTACTTGCATTTTTTTGAAAAATAATAAAAAAAGAAAGGCTTCGCAAAGCGATTGTTTTTTGCCTGATTTTCGTAAAATATTCTAATCATGTGCTTATTTCCTAATCAGCATTGAGAATACGAAGGGTACGAGGGGGTTATAAAGTTAAAACTCCCAAAAGGCGCATCTAGGGTCCTTACCGACTGTACATACCAAATTTCAGCTCCCCAGCTGTATTTGGAGGAGAGTTATGCGAGGAACAAGCTCAAAAAACTCAGACAACATGGAAATCTAAACAAAAAACTACATTTCTGGGTCTGTGAGGAGGTGCAATGGAGCTAAAAACTCGAGACCCCCAAAAGGCGCATCTACGGTCCTTACTGAATGCACATACCAAAGTTGAACTTCCTAGCTCATTTCGGTGAGGACATAGGGGAGGAACAACCTTTTTTCAAGGCCATAAAGAGGAAAACGCCCCATATCTTCCCTCCTAAGTAACTTGGGAGGTTGATTTTTGGATATGTTGTACAACTTTTGATTCTCTATCAATTGACTTGAAAAAGAACAATTTTTTTATTTTTGGCCCCTCTGCACCCCTCCCCCGAAATCGGGCAAAACTTTTTTGTTTATTTGTTGGCCTGTAAAGTGATGTTTTGAGCAATCCCCCCCCCCCATTTTACATCTTGGATTATTGGGAGGGGGTAGTTTTCTGAGCTGTAAAATGACATTTTGAAAGATTATTTTTCCCAATTTTCCACCTAAAACCACTAACTGATGTTTTTCAGGTACAGTTTAGTTTTTTATGTTTTTTGAGCGGTAAAATGACAATTTGAACAATTTTTTTCATTTCATGTTTTTTTGAAACTTTTCAATTTTTTATTAGCTTGATTTTCTACTTCATATTGTCAATGAAAACCAGACCTATGGTGGATGCGGGCCAGAGGGTATCAAGAAAATCCGGTTTGGGCTGCCAGAAGAATATTGAGAGAATTTTTGGTGATGTCAGATATTTTTTTATTATTCTAATTTTTATTTTTATTTTTTTTTTTACCGAAACTAAAAATCATTTACTTAGCTTGATAACCGACCAATATCGATCAAATTTGGGAAAGTTTCAAATTTGCTCTTGAATTTGATATTCTGGCGAGAGGATGACCCCCAGATCAAAATTCAGTTGTGCCCAAATTTAGAACGAGGGTCACAAATCGAAAAAATTGTTCCTCTTTTAGCGAATTGATAGGCCATGCGATGTTCTATAACACATCCGAAAATCAGCCTCCCAGGTCAATTTGGAAGGCAGGTATGAGAGACCTTGAAAAAGGGTTGTATCGCTCCTATTCCGCCTCCAAATTTAGATGAGAAGTTTAAATTTAGTATTTAGACTCAGTAAAGATCAGAAATGTGCCTTTTGAGGTGTCCTCCTTTTCAGACCCATTGCTCCTCCTACAGTCCTGAAATGCAGTTTTTTGGGCGTGTTTTCTTATGTTTCAAGTTTATTCCACGCATAACTTCCTTTCATAAATTGCGCTAATAAGTTGAAATTTGGTATGTGGGCTGTATATGTGCATTTTGGGGGTTTCAATTTTATAGACTCAGTGCCCCCCGCCCTCCCTCCTCTTGCAGCCTCGAATTGTTGTTTTTGGGACGGGGCCATCCATCGTGTCCTCCCCCCCTCCTACACCTAAATCACCTGCCTCTGGAAAAAATTTCAAATCAACCTAAATCTAATAGAATCTAAGTACCTACCAAACAATCACTTCCTAATCATTTTTCGGATGCGAGAGGAAAGCCTAATTAAATTGAAAATCACAATTTAATAAACCTAAGGCTACTCGCCAGTATATCAGCGTTGAGAAAAGGGTAGAAAAGTTAGTTTATTCTAATAAAACGCGGAAAATATTTTGAAAATACGGTTTACTAAATTCCGTTCTCTCAAGGAAGAAAAATTTTAAAATTCTTTCCAAATTTAACAAAATATCTCGGATTTTATCTTCGTCGGAGATAGTGGTTGAATGTACTTTTGATCCTTTAGATCTTTTTTCCGCAACTGAAACACTATCTGCTTTGACTAGACGGACTTTGGGATCGATCCTTGGTAATTTATAGGGAATGTCAGCAGAGTCGGATGACGATGATGTTGATGAGTCGGATGACGATGATGTTGATGAGTCGGTCTCGGCCTCCACGACCTCATAAATTCTCTTATATGTGTCCATCATTTTGGCATAGAAGTAGGGTATATACCAAATTTCAGTTTTTTTCGTTAATCAAATCGAATTTTCATGATTTAGAGGACGATGAGATAATTTTGAAATTTTAAAAATTCGCCAAAATTCAATAAATGCACTTCAGGACTTGAAATTGTGGAAATGGAGTTCCTTTAACATGTACTTTCAATTCATTCGTGCGTTGACTCGAAATTTTGCTTCGAGTTGAGATACCTCCATTATTAATTATGAAAAAGTAGTGAAAAATGTGATTTTTTTCGGCATTTTGCATTCAATGAAGATAATAAAAAAAATTTCAGAGTCCTCTCCAAAAATAAAAATAAAAAAAAATCAAAAATTTCAGTACGAAAAAAAAAATTTTTAAATGCGAACCGAAAATTTTCAAAAAATTCTCATTCGTAATACTCAGCAAGATGTATAATGTGTGAAAATTTCAAAAGTGTTTACCCTCCCCTTCCAGAGATATCTTGTGTTGAAATTTCAACATGGTGGCGATAGATTCGGAAGGGGGGGTGTAGGGGGGTCAAATTTTTTTTTGGATGTTTTTAGACCATAAGTAACATTTTGGCTTAGGTTTGATTGATTTTGGGTCGGGGGCCATTTTTGATCCTTATTAAGATAGGCGCTTTGATACAAGCATTGAAAAATTTCATATCTCGTCTCGTGAACGAATTGTTGAAAAATGATCGGGTTTTCTTTCAAAAATTGTTAAATATTAATTATGAAATTTGAATCAATAATTGAAAAATCCTAGAACTGCGCTTGAACGAAATTATTTATATCTTCTCAGGTAGTTAGTTATAGGCAAATTAGAAACCCAGACGTTTGACTACATAGTTTCTCATTTTCAAGTAGCATTATATTGCAGGGGTGCTCAAACATTGGATGCTAATTCATGCAGTATCGCATGTACCTAAAAACATCTTTCAATGTAGGTACCTAGCTACCTACCACAACATTTAATTAGGATAAAAATACATGTAGATGTTATTATTTTATGAAATTCTTTCTTTATACAGTTATCCTGCTCCTATCAATGGCATAAATACCAACTCTCCAGCTAGTATAATCTGTACATACCCACCACATAGCTACAGTTCGAAAATAAACCACACACTCTGTCGATGTAGTATGGCAATTTACGCAGCCCTAAAAACAAAGACAGACAGACGGACGAACGGAGAGAAAGAATGAGAAAGAGAAAGGGAGGTAAAAAGTACGGGTATATCTGCAGTTTGATGATAGGGCTTGAAACCGGTAGCGTAGTTGTCATGTCGAAGTGTGTTTAAGTGACATCTCGTTAAGGTTATACCACCAAAATCGTCTCGTATAGAAAGCCACCAGCACTGGTTTACCTTATCGTTGTTACAATAATAACAACAATAACAATAACGAAAATGTGATATCTTTTACACGAAAATATGTGTACTCTCGTACGTGTATCGTCGTGCATCTTTATCTTGCTATAAATTATGCCCTTGAAAAGGATTTTTTCCCTCGAGTTTTATCGCACGTATTACCGCGCGCGCCGTGTCGGAAGATTTTCGACGAATAATTCATCGTCCAAGATTCTAGTCTACTGTCGAGCCCCCCAAAAAGTGATACCTACATTGGTTTAATTTTGGGACGGTCATACAAATCACTTTGCCTATCGTAGGTACAGGTGTAGTGATGAGAAAAAGCAATATTTTGAATTTTTACCGTGGCTCAATGAGGGGGGGGGACGAAGCCCCAAAAACCTCCATTTTACAAAGTACGGCCGGGACAGCAAATTTTTTTTGCAAATGATACAGGACAGTTCCCCGAGTCTGAATATATATTTCTTTTGGGTTCGACAATGGCACAATCGTCCGCTAGATGGCTTTAAGTACCATTTTCAGTCAATTTTGGCTATTTTTCGCTTCTTAAGTGCTGCACTGTAAGCCAAACACAACCTTTGGGACGAAAAATTTATGCATGCTGGGTGTTCCGCGTTAACCTAGCCACCCTTACACCAGAGATAGGTCAACTCATAAGACGTACCCGGAGAATAGTTTGCCTATACGAAAAATTGAAGGAGCTTAGATATGCAATTTTTAAAATCTCATTTTAACCTAAACCTGTCCTTCACTTTGAAAATTTATAAAAAAAAAACGAATGACGATAAAAATTCGCAGTTTGCGCCAAAATGCAAAACATACTCACTAGTATATGTAATATAAAAATTTGGGGGGAGGGAAGTGAAGTGGTTCGTAAAATATGCCCAAATAAATACCAAAAAATATGCTAAAAAATTTTCGATTTTTTCAGTTTTTCCTTCATAACTTTTAAAAAATCTATTGTGACCACCCTTTTGAAAAATTTTTAAACGAGCAGGAGTACGCTCATCACTCAATGGTCACATCCGAAGCCTTGAAAGTTGCTTCGTTATGAAGGGAAAAAATAATAAATTTCAATTTTTTTAAAAATCGCTGTACCATTTTTCGTCAATTTTGGCCATTTTTCGCTCAAGTACTGCACTGCAGGCCAAACGCAACCTTCGGGACGAAAAATTTATCCATGTACTGATAGGTTGGTCCATTACGAATCCGAGGAACGCCTGGTTTTCAAAATCGGTTGCCACAATAGATATGGGGTGAGTTTTGAAGTAGCGTTCGCCAGCAATTTTTTCAAAATATCAAACTATTGTTAAGCTGATGAAAAAACTACGATTAGCGAAAAATTTTCGTAATTTAGCTAATACGTTTATTAGTCCGGTTTATTTTCATACCCGAAGAGCTCAGCGCTCCCCGCATATTTGTTTAGGTTCCAGAGACACCCCCTCCCCCTCCTTAAGGGTGGAAATCAAAGCAGGTTGATATTAGTATCGTTTTCAAATGAACCGAACCGCCTGAACACGAATATTAGGTCAAATTTTTGAAACGATCGCGAAAAGTCCTTTATTTTGAGCTTGATACGCTGCTGTAATGAATTTTAATTTTGAAAAAATCGCTCATCTTGAAAATAATTCTTTTTTTAATTTCCACTTTCGAAAGTGATTGCATAGAATACAAGTTGATTACGCCAAAAGGCAAGGAATACAAATAAGCGAACGTGGTAAAAAATTCTAGAGTGGAGATAAAGTGATTCGTAAAATACAACGATATAAATACCAAAAAATGTGCAAAAAATTTTTCAATGTTTTCAGTTTTTACTTTATAACTTTTGAAAAAGCTATCATGACCCGCCGTTTGAAAATTGTTAAAATGATAAAGAGTGCACTCTTTACTCAGAAGTTACAATAGAATTTTTCATGATCGCTTTGGTAGTGGTAATAAAAATTTATCGAATTTGGAATTTCTGTAGAAAAAAAAAAAAACTAAATAATAAGTAATTGTATTTTATTTTAATATGTGTTCGATGTGACCACCGCTGTTCTCCAAACACAATGTCGTTCTGGTGACGACGTTATTAATAGTTTGTGTTAGGACTTCATTTTAATGTCGAATAATATTCCCGGAATTCATGATTCTTTTGATGAACTGTTCGCGATTTTCTAGAATAGACCGATAAACCTGGCACCTCATTCGCGACCACAGCTAAAATATAGGAGTAAGGTCTGAGCTTCGTGGAAGCCAGGCCATAGTATCGTTGTACCCAACCCACCGGTCCGGATTTTTCATATTTAATGAACTTATGACGGAGTAGTCAAAAAATTAAACTCCCATTTCGAAAGCTAGATTATTACGTAGCGAATTATAATTCGCGAAATGCCTAGAAAAAAGTTTGAAATAGAGCACATGCTGTAATGAAATTTATTAAGACAAAATATTGAGTAATGAGACAGATAGATATACGTATTGAGTATGCAATAAAGAAAAATTTTTAAATTCGTCCTCGCCCAAAACCATCAATAACTCATCAACTGTCATGAGAATGAGACTAGTTAAAGAATAGAGGTGATCATGTAGACCATCCGTTGAGAAGTAGTTTTTTTTTTTTTTTTTTTTTTTTTTTTTTTTTTTTTTTACTATTGCGTATTGAAGAAGATATATTTACAATATTTTCGGAAAAAAGAAATTCAACTTTCAATATATTTTTTTACCGCTATCAAAGAGACCTTGAAAGATTCTACTCTGATCAAAAAGTCGGTCATTTAAAAAATATTTAAACAAGGGGGGGGTCATGATAGCTTTTTAAAAAATTTTTTAAAAATTGAAAAATTTTTCGCACATTTTTTAGCATTTATATCGTCATATTTTACGAACCCTTACTTGTATTCCTTGCCTTTTGGTGCAATGGGCTTGTATTCTATGCAATAACTTTCGAAAGTGTAAATTAAAAAATTAATTATTTTCAAGATGAGCGACTTTTTTAAAATTGAAATTCACTACAGCAAGTTTTCCAAATATTCCTGATGATTAAGCGTACTCACTGCATTTAAGTAATTTTGGGTATGAACTGAAAAAAATGCTAATTTTTACGAATCGTAGTAGCGTATCAAGCTCAAAATAAAGGACTTTTCGCGATCGTTTCAAAAATTTGACCTAATATTCGTGTTCAGGCGGTTCTGTTCATATGAAAACGATACTAATATCAACCTGCTTTGATTTCCACCCTTAAGGAGGGGGAGGGGGTGTCTCTGGAACCTAAACAAATATGCGGGGAGCGCTGAGCTCTTCGGGTATGAAAATAAACCGGACTAATAAACGTATTAGCTAAATTACGAAAATTTTTCGCTAATCGTAGTTTTTTCATCAGCTTTACGATAGTTTGATATTTTGAAAAAATTGCTGGAGAACGCTACTTCAAAATTCACCCCACATCTATTGTGGCAACCGATTTTGAAAACCAGGCATTCCTCGGATTCGTAATGGACCAACCTATCTGTACATGGATAAATTTTTCGTCCCGAAGGTTGCGTTTGGCCTGCAATGCAGTACTTGAGCGAAAAATGGCCAAAATTGACGAAAAATGGTACAGCGATTTTTAAAAAAATTGAAATTTATTATTTTTTCCCTCCATAACGAAGCAACTTTCAAGGCTTCGGATGTGATCATTGAGTGAAGAGTGTACTCCTGCTCGTTTAAAAATTTTTCAAACGGGCGCTCACAATAGATTTTTTAAAAGTTATGAAGGAAAAACTGAAAAAATCGAAAAATTTTTAGCATATTTTTTGGTATTTATTTGGGTATATTTTACGAACCACTTCACTTCCCTCCCCCCAAATTTTAATATCACATATACTGGCGAGTATGTTCTGCATTTTGGCGCAAACTGCGAATTTTTATCGTCATTCGTTATTTTTCTATGAATTTTCAAAGTGAAGGACAGGTTTAGGTTAAAATGAGATTTTAAAAATTGCATATCTAAGCTCCTTCAATTTTTCGTATAGGCAAACTATTCTCCGGGTACGTCTTATGAGTTGACCTATCTCTGGTGTAAGGGTGGCTAGGTTAACGCGGAACACCCGGCATGCATAAATTTTTCGTCCCAAAGGTTGTGTTTGGCTTACAGTGCAGCACTTAAGAAGCGAAAAATAGCCAAAATTGACTAAAAATGGTACTTAAAGCCACCTAGCGGACGATTGTGCCATTGTCGAACCCAAAATAAATATATATTCAGACTCGGGGAACTGTCCTGTATCATATACAAAAAAAATTTGTTGTCCCGGCCGTACTTTGTAAAATGGAGGTTTTTGGGGCTTGGCCCCCCCCCCCCAATTGAGCCACGGTAAAAATTCAAAATATCGCTTTTCCTCATCACTACACCTATACCTACGATAAGCGTAGTGATTTGTATGTCGGTCAAAAAAACAGACTGTTTTCAGTTTCTAGATCACTTTTTGCCATTTGGACTGTGGACTATTTGTTTAAACTTGCGTACGTATATTTTTGGCTGAAGTTCGAACAGTACGTGTGTGTCGCATCGCAGGTATCAACTTTGAAGGATGCACAGTGCAGTGTATCGGGATTGGAGTTTCAATCCTTTTGTGAATAAATAACAGTTCTTTAAGGTGTACGCCTCTTTGAGATTTTCCAAGAAGCGAACTACTAATTAGTTTACCTGGTAGGTGGTCAACCTTTTGAGTGTTGCTGTTTGGTACCCCACAATACTTCTAATTTACATCATTTTTCATATTTATCTGTATATGTACGTGCACAAAGCTAATGATACGTAAATACTCCACTGATAGGTATCTAGAAGTACAACGGAGTACTTTATTTTTAACGAATCGGGAGAAAAAGGTAAAGAAAGACGAAAAAGTTCTCAAGTGGTATCCCTAAACTGAAGATAATCATATTAAAGAATGAATGATGTTTATTTGCACGAGAATGTTTGACAAGGAAAGATTTAAATTGATTATTGTTAAAATTGACGAGAAATATTTTTTCTCACGAAAATACGAATAGATATTTCGAATGCTGTCCGATAAAAACTGAACCTTGTATTTAGGCTTGTTTAACTAATGGTACTTAAATAATTAGGCCTGCCAGTACATTAATTGAGAGTTGAAAAATAAATTTGATTTTTTGGCTGATTTTATATGTCATATTGCCAATCAAAACTTAGTTATTACGGGAATATCAATAAAATCAATTTTGAGGTCCTAGAAGACCATTGTAACAATTGTTGCCAATGTTTGATGTTTATTTTTATTTTTATTTTTATTCCTTTACTAAAAATCATGTGCTCAGCTCGATACCGACCAAAATCGATCAAATTTGGTGGATAGGCTTACAAGAGAGCTACTCCAAGTGTTACACGCCAAATGAATAAAAATTTCATAGGCGTCCTTATCCCCACAGCCGAAATTTCAGCCCTTAAGCTCCATTTGGAGAGCGAGTTACGGTGGATGGAATGTGAAAAAAATTGACGAATTAAACTGCGAATTTAACAAAAAACGAAATAATTCGACTTCGTACCGCGTTTAGGGGTTAATTTTTTTCAAGCCCGTACTACCCTCGATATGGGCTATCTGGAGGTGGGGTAGTAGCCCAGATCTGCGTGTAATTCTGTGAGGGCGGGGGGGGGGTGAATTTTTTGCCATCAATTTTTCTATTTTTTCGATACATTTCGAATGGCTGAAAAATCACGCCCGCGGATCCATGCGACCACCCCCATCTCTAGGTGGCCCACAGCGAGGGTAGATTAGCCCCTAAAAGCAATACTAAGTCGAGTTATTTTGTTTTTTTTGTTGATTTCGTAGTGTTATTTGTCAATTTTTTGATATTTCATCACCCATGAATCTCCCCAAATGGAGCTTGAGGGCTGAAATTTTGGCTGTCGAATAATTTTGAGTGTTTTACCCACGCCTGTAAACATTGTTCTCATTCGCGTGTAACATTTCGGGTAGCTCCCAAGATATTCTGGAATAGGGATGAACTCGGGTCGAAATTCAGTTATGGCCAAAATTGGGAGAGGGGGTGCTGAGGGGTAAAAATGGTAAAAATTGTTGTTTTTTGAGTCAATCGATATTTAATCCGATGTTTTACAGCATATCTAGGTATATCCGCTTCCTACGTCAATTAGGAGGGGAGATAAAAGGGGTTTCTCACGTTTTGACCTTGAAAACAGGCCGTTCCTCTCCTACCTTGCCTCCAAATTGAGCTAAAATGTTCAAAATTGGTATGTTTTTTTTTCGTTGGTGCGATAGATATGCGTTTTTGAGAGTTTCGATTTTTCAGCTTCATTGCACCCCCCTCGCAGTGCCAAAAATATTGTTTTTTGGTCGGTTTTCCTCATTTTTAGCCTGATTTCCCATGTCATATTATCAATGAAAACCAGCGTATTATAGTCTATCGACCAAACGCGGATAAAAGAGGGGAGGGCATCAACAAAATCCGTTTTGGGGTCCTAGAAAACTATTAAGACGATTTTTAGCCCCGTCAGATATTTATTTTTATTATTTTTTTCGCCCAAACATTAAAGTCATTTACTCTGCTCGATATTGACAAAAATCGCTCCAATTCGGGTAATCGGCTCAGTTTGGTGACGGATTAAATATATATGAGTGTTGATGAACTTGGATCAAAATTCAGTTATGCCCAAATTTTTGGGAGGAGGTGCTGAGGGGTCAAAAACTCAAAAATGACCCCTTTTTAAGCCAATTAATAGGAAATCAAAAATTGCATAGCATATCCAAAAATCAATATCTCAAGTCATTTAGGATGGGAAATATAGGGGTTTTTTCCCTTTTTGACCCTAAAAAAGGGCTGTTTCTCCCCTATCTCCCTACCAAATCGAGCTAAGAAGTTGAAATCTGCTATGTACATTTAGTTGGGGCCATAGATATGCCTTTTGGGAGTTCCGACTTTTTAGCTCCTGTGCACCCCCTCATAGCCCCAAAAAGCTAGTTCTTTGATAATTTTTCTCATTTTTCTAATTTTTTGAGTTTGTTCCTCTTTTAACTCCCCTCCAAATTGAGCTAGGAAGTTGATTTTGTGTGTAGATTTAGTGTAGGGGCTAAATATGCCTTTTGAAAGTTTCAGCTATTCCCTTTGGTGTCTAAAAATATCCCACAGCGTTCCTATTTTCATTTTAAGAGTGGACAGATTCGAATATCTTCTTAATTCATAAAAATTAGGCTAAAAATCATCGCATTTCTTTATCAAATTTTTTCTACGTTAAATATTGAAAATTTCGTAACTTTTGGATGGGTATCTAAGTTATTCGAAAATTTGGTTTACATAAGTATGTTTTGAACTTGTAATGCTTTGAAATGAATAAAAATATATGTACATATGTATATCATGTCGTTCAGCTGTAATATCAGAATACTAAGATATAGGTACGAAGTGCGCCATCTTTACGACTGCACCGAAACCGATATGTATCATTAATGTTGACAGATCCATTTTTTTTCCGGTTAAAAGCATTGTAGAGCAGTAAGATGAAGTAATCTATTGTTTACATTCAACATGTAACAGTGATGTAAAAATATGTCAAATTTTTATTTAATCAACGCGACGTTTTTCTATCAAAATTACTAAATTAATGAAATCGCAAAATTGTATAATGTTTCCGATTTCGTGATTTTGGAAGGTTGTTTTCAGTGGTGCAATAGTTTCCATAAGTCTACCATGACCGCCTCTAACCATTCCAACTGCCTCTCCCCCATTTCAACATAGTGTAAGTATGCTCGAATAGGATGAGGAGGATGAGGGGATCGGGGGAATCTCTAAGAATTTTTTTTTTTAATAAAACATGTTTGTATAAAATGAACCATCGGCACCACTCAATAAGATGGGTGAGTTATTGGAGGTCTACGACCACTCTCTCTCACACCAGAAAAATTTTCAAAGATTTATTTCGAAGCCTATTTGAAATAATTAGACCTTAAAAACGCGTCGTCACAGCCTAAAGGTGAAAAAAAATTCATTGAAAATCTTGGAAAGTTGGGTAAAAAATTGAAAAAAATGGATGAAAAAACAAGAAAAAACGTTGTGTGAAGATGGGAGTAAAATAAGAAAAAGGTAGTTAAAAAGGATCGAACATTGAACAAAAATTAAGAAAAAACATTAAAAATTCAATGACAGTCGACTTCAGATGAGTAAATATCGTTATAAACCTTGAAAAATGGTGTAAAAATTGGAAAAAATGCAGAAAATATGTCAAAAATCACGATAAATGTTGAAAATTGGGTAAAAAATTTGACAAGAAAGGGGATAAAGTGAAAAAAATTGATCAGAAATCAAGAAAAAATTAAAAAATATGTGAAAATTGACTTAAAATAGGAAAAAGATCTTTTGAAAATTATAAAAAAAGGAGTATCAAATTTACAAAAATGCGTAAAACATGCAGAAAATTCATCGAAAATCATGATAAAATGTTGAAAATGAGTGAAAATGAACTTAAGGTGTAGATTAAAATCATTAAAAATCATCGAAAAAGGTGTAAAAAGTTAACAACAATGAGTATGAAGTGCGAAAAATTCATCAAAACACATGAAAAAATATTGAAAAACATCTAAAAAATGAAAAAGCGATCAAAAAACCACTTTTTGGGGGTGGGGGGATGGGGCTTAAAGGCTAAAACCATCAAAAAGCACATCTAAGGAGGCAACTGAATGTAATTTCAACTTCCTAGCTCAATGTGGTGTGGAGATAGGGGAAAAACATCTCTTTTTCAGGGTCAAAAAGGGGAAAACCCCCATATCCCCCCTCCTAATTAACTTAGGAGATTGATTTTGGGATATATTATACAACTTTTAATTTTTCGTGAGTTGACTTGAAAAGGGGGCAATTTTTGCGTTTTTGACCCCTCAGCACCCTCTCTTCCTAATTGGGGCATAACTGAATTTTGACCCAAGAGCATGAAAAGTGGGTTAAAAATTGACAAAAATGCTTAAAAAATCGATCAAACATCACAAATTAATGTTGAAAAAAAGATAAAAATTGGCTAAAAAAATTAAAAAATCATAGGTAATTGATTAAAAATTTGAAAAAAATTTAGAGAATTGATCAAGAATTACGATAAAATGTTGTGAAGATCATTTAAAAATCGGCATAAACTATGAAAAAAAAATCATTAAAAATCATCGAAAATTATTCAAATATGGAGAAAAAATATCGAAAGCCAGGTAAAAATTGACTTCAAATATAAAAGAAAACTGCGCAATAATCCAAGAAAATTTGAATTATAAATTGATAAAAATTAGTATAAATTTGATAAAATTGGGTAAAAGGTGCAAAAAGTTGATCAAAAATTACAAAAATATGTAAAAGATGTCAAAAACTGCCAAAAAAAATTGATAACAGTTGGTAAAAAGTGCAAAAAGTTGATCATTAATGTGGAAAAAATGTTGAAAATTCGGTAAAAATCGACTAACAATATAAAAGTCACCCTAAATTGGCTGAAAAATTGATAAAAATGCGTAAGCAGTGGAGAATGTTGATTAAAGATTGGAAAAGAATTTTGAAAAATATGTGAAAATTGACTTAAAATATGAAAGAAATCATTAAAAATCATTGAAAATTGAGTAAAAAATAGAGAAAAATACGTAAAAAGTGGAGAATGTTGAATAAAAAGCAGAAAAAAATGTTGAAATATACGAAAGTGAAAATCCAAAAAAAAACGATTAGCAATTGGAAAAAAAATTAGCAAAAATTTGTAAAAAGTGCAAAAAATTGATCAAAAATCTGGAAAAATTGTTGAAAATTAAGTGAAAATGAACCTTGAATATGAAAAAAAACCTCGTTAAAAATTATCGCAAATTTATAAAAACATCGACAAAAATTCATATCTTGCTTCCTAATTGAAGTAGGAGGCTAATTTTTGAATATAATATGCAACTTTTAATTCTCTATCGATTGATTAAAAAATGAACATTTTTTTCTCTTTTATCCGCTCAGCATCCCCTCCTCTAAATTTGTACGTTACTTAATTTTAACCCAAGGTCACCCCCGCTCAAAAACATCACATCCGCCGTCAATCTGAGCCGTGGCGAAAAGATTTTTAGTTTTGGATGGGAACAAATAAAATAGAAATGAATAACTATCTGACGTGGCTAAAAATGTTCTCAATGGTCTTCTGACACCCCGAAAAGGATACCTCCTCTTCCATCTCCATCCGCCCTTGGTCGATAGTCTGTAATAGTCTTTTTTCCATTGACAATATGATACAAAAAATCAAACCGAAAGAACATTGTTCTAAATTTTGTCAACGTTTTATACGATTTTCCTTGGGTGTAAAATTTAAAATGAAATTTATTTTATCTATTCCAATCAGTGACGTAGCCAGAAAATTCTCATGGAAGTGGAGAACAGAGTTGTAAACTTTTTCGAGCGATGTTAGTTGAGGTTTAAATAAAGTTAATGTCAGTTATTCAAAAAAAAAAAACAGATTTTTTTACCCTTACGAAATGGATATTTCCAAGTTGACTAAAAAAAAATGAAAATTTTTAAGCCTTTAGAATCATAGCCTAAGTGAAAAATCTACAGTAAGTGGGTATAAA
This sequence comes from Ferrisia virgata, assembly GCA_900060175.1. Taxonomy (NCBI): domain Eukaryota; kingdom Metazoa; phylum Arthropoda; class Insecta; order Hemiptera; family Pseudococcidae; genus Ferrisia; species Ferrisia virgata. Next base: position 1,296 of record FIZR01014393.1, on the reverse strand, counting down.
ACTGGTATAATATTAAAATGCATCAATTTTTTCTGGTTCGAGGTTGAATATGTGGTTTCCACACATTACCTTGGTTGGCTCTCCAGTGTAGCTACACCATTCAGAATCATGCTTCTGATCATTTTCTTCATTGAAACGATTAATTTAAAGATTCAAATAAGTTCATCACTTTTTACTCTGCAACCAAGACTACTAACACAATCTACCTATAGATAAGTTCGGTTTATCTTGCACGAATAAATGCATCTCACTTATTGCGTCATGCAAGATGAATCCTAGAGAGCATAGCTATTCACCTCAGGGATGCTGCGATGGTACAATTTTTTACAGATAGAGCGCACCATATATTGTTATCAGAGTTACAATCGATGATCGTAATAAGTATTCGCTTTTGAATGGTTACTTTTTTATGTGTATGTCGTTAAAAACTTTCAACGTACGTGGTAGGTAGGTACGTACGTACGTTACGTTACGTACTATACTTTTCTCCTACGCAGCTTATGTAGCTATATGTAATGTACGTGCACCAGCTTACCTACACAGCTACCTACCTTTTCGTATGCTTATTTCGATTTTGTATTTTTAACACAATTTTTATTCGTCTGTATTTTCTTTCTTTTTTTTTTTCTGTTTTAGCGTCAACTTGATCATTTCGACTGGTACAGCTGGATAAAATGTATTTGGATTATTTTCAACGTGTGGCTGAATTTTTCCTAACGAAATATCCATCATTTTTATATGATCAATGCCTAACTTTTGGGTAAGCATTATTTCAAGTGTTTTTATGTTTTTATAAATATTTAATTAATTTAGTATCGATGTCGTGATAAAATAGTGAATATATTTTGTTTAATTTGTCTACCGATATTTTCTAGAAACTGAAATCAATGATACAATTCAGGTACGAAAAATTGACAAAATAGAGATTATTCTGCGAATGAACGAGTCCCGATGAAGATTTTCTAAAAATGTTGATCATCGAAAATACGAGTAGGTATTAAGGTACCTGAACAATAGGGTGGGTAAAAAAAAACGATTATTTTTTTTTTCACTTGGTAGCCTGAAAAACTGGTTGGTAGACACCTCAAAAAAATTCTCTCCACTTATGAGCTCTTAATTTTAATAGGAACGTCCTCCGCCTTTCAGATTTCTATTTTTTTTCTATTGTTATAAAGAAAATTGCACATCTTGGTGTCTACTAGATGAAAAAAAAAATTCATCTCATGTACTTGTAGGAAATATAATTCTCTACAAAAAAGGTCTCTTACAATTTTTTGATAAACCTCACCGTTTAAA
>FIZR01014389.1:0-10989 GCA_900060175.1 Ferrisia virgata | reverse complement strand
CCAACGTCGCGGGGATGAGTGGGGGTAACGAACGAACAAAACCTGTTTTTGAGGTCTTAGACTGTCTACTTCAATGTAGCGAGTTCATTTCACTCATTTGTTGATTTGAATTTTAGGGTATTACAAGCGGTTTTGACGATCTCCAGGACCACTGTGGGGCGTTTCTCAAAGTAAAAAAAAAAAAAAGTCTCTCCTAGTTTTTCAAAAAATCATGAAAAATTAGCAAAAAAATGACTTTTTTTTGAAAACCACATCGTCCTTCTTTTGAGGGTTTCAGATATCGGACTCAGATTTTATAGTGTTATCCCATTTTTAATATATTCTCAGTGAAAATGGTCAAATTTGAAGCATGTTTTTTATTTTTCACTCCACCCTAACCAACATCAACACATCCATAAGCAAAACGAGGTCAAAATTAAAAAAAAAAAAAAAAATAGATTTTCTTCATCGTTATAAACGATTATTTCTCGAAATTTTCACTCAAATTCTACGAATAAGTAGATAGATTTTTGCAAGAAAGCAAACGCATGAGTCAGGGGTAAGGTTTTACCCTGACCCCTGGCCGCGCTGTGGCTACGATCCTGCAGGCAATAAAATGCAACAAATTCGCCAGAATTGGTACACTTGGTAAAAGAAATAGCCGCACAGAACGAAACGAAGAAAAAAAATTATCTATTTTCCCAACCGATGGTACTACAATTGGACTACAGCAGTCTGGCCAGCTCGCAAACACTATACATCAGATAAAATACGAGCAATCTTGTTTTAAATTTATTATATAGCGTGGAAAAAAATTCAGGTTATAAAGTAATTACCTTGTAATCATTTAGAAAAATCTTAGCTAGACTAGTCGGCCAGCTTATCTGTAAAATTTCGACCATACAGTGAAATTTACTGGCCGTATCTAAACCGCGTGGAAAATAGTTGAAAATTTTATCGTTCCTTCGGTGGTTGAAATTTTTAACCGATATTACTCTTCGGAGACGCATTATCTTTCACGTAACATCATAAAAATAAAACATCACATTCAACGAGACCGTTAAAAGGAAAAAAATTTTATTCATCAACCATTGCGTTCTACAAAGATACACATTTCCACTCTACGATCCAACATTACCCAAGTATACTCGTGCATCCTTTTCTATTTATTTATTTATTTATTTATTTTTTTTTTGCTCGTTCGTCGTACGTAGATTCGAAAACTGAACAAGTGGAGAGAAGGGCGACACTGTACAAGTATATACGCGTAATATATACCTATTTCCGAGGCAATTATACGTTTCAAATATTTTGCTGGATTGTGAACAGAAAAAAAAAATTAATTCACGGTGTCATAATATTAACCACTTTAAAAGATTAAAAGTTTGTTTCGTTGTAGCTCGTCATATACATGCAAGTTTTTCAAACGTGTTTTATAGGTTATGGCATAAATGCTATATAAGCTCATAACCGCATCTCTAATGAAACTGCGCATAGCCATCGTACACTGCACATACACGCGAGCTTTTTCGAGCGTAAAACATTACTTATGAATTTTGTGCCTTTTTTTTTTTTATTTTTATTTTGCAGAACACATTTTTTTTTTCTCAACTTTAAAGAAGTTACACCGGCCGGGGCTAAAAAGTCTCGGCGAAGAAACTCCTGCTTCTCTGGCTGATTTTCTATGTGAAATGGTATAGTGCTTCAAAATGCTGGTTCGGCGTTAAAGCAGCAAACTTCCAGTACATTAGGTAAGAGCGAAGTTTGTATCGTCGGTGTAACCTACACTGAACTATAGTATACTGTACCTACCTATACGATACGTGGTGCACTTTTTTTTCTTTTTTTTTTTTTTCTCTCCAGAATGGATCATTTATTATTAATGAGTTTTTTTCTCCTATTATTCGTTTTGTGCTTATATATTTTTTACCAACTTTCTTTTCAGTTCAATTTTTTATTAGCTTCGGAGTCTTTATAAAAACTCGGTATGATTTTTTTTTTTTTTTTTTTTTCTCTCAGTGCGAAATTAATATCAGTTTCGTATAAACGATACATGTAAAGGTGTTCCAGTATACCTATGAAACATTAACGCAACGGCGCGCCGGTTTCTTCTTTTTACCCTCTATCATCATCCTTTTCTCTCACCCTTTTTTTTTCTATTTTTTTTTTTTTTTTTTTCGTTAACCGGGTAAATTATTAAATTTTCAAAACCTTACGAAAAAAATAAAGAGAGAAAAAAACGACGACGTTTAGAAAATTTTTCAACATTAGCGCGGTTTTTTTTTTTTTTCATCGTCAGGCTCTTTCTTCGCGCCAACATGGCCGCTAATTTATAGACGAACGTTAGCTGAAAGACGACAAAAAATACCTAACGAGGTAATTACCTTCTGTAAGAAGCGGTTCGATGTAACTTAAAACGTATGCAAATGTCTTGCTTTGGGGAAATGTACGCCAAATAAGTTTAATAGTGGCAAATTATTATTTTTCAACCTCGTATATATACGCGAACGGTTGACTTTTTTTTTTTCTATTTTTATTTTTCTTTTTTTTTACCTACCTACCTACCTACCTACCTACCCTCGTCGGTAGGTTTTTCGTCGCAGGGTTACAGGCTGTTTGGCTGTTTTCTTTCCCCAAAACCCAATGTGCCAACTTCCGTGTTCCAATTATCAAGATTAAAACGCTATTTCATTAACCGGCGTCGAGAAATGTTTTAACGCCGAAAAAATTCACCACGGTTAACCATCAACAGTTGTACATGACCTTGGATGATGTAAAAAAAAATATATATACATATTTCGTAATAATATTTATATTCGTGATGAAATTTTCGTCAACCAATAATTCAACGTCGTCGTTCGTTGTCGTTGAGTTGTTTAATGGTCTATTTACACCGTTTTTTTTCGTTTTTATTTTTCAGGGTATATCACCGCCCTTATACGCATTGCACACGCTAATCGTAATGAATTTTTCTCATAATTTTTCTTTTCAATTTAAAAGGTTTTAGTTTTGCATTGCACGAAAAAAACAACAAAAAAAAAAAATTCAAGGATTTTTAGCACTACGTGGTGGAAATTTTTTTTTTTTTTGGTTTTTTCGATATCTGATGAAGTCGTTACGGTAGAAAATTTAAGTTGCAAGACGAATGCATGCGTTTTAAAATTTTATTCCACATATGAAGTTATTCAGCTGTAATCTTCTTCGAGATCTTGGAAAATTCGCGAATGAAATAACGCAAAATGCGAATCATCTACCAACCACGACCTTTTTATAAATTGCAGTAAAAGCAAGTAGAAGGTTTTTGAAGATATTGCTAAATCAGTACTCTTGAAAGCTACCAGCAAATTTCATTTTTCAGTTGAAAATTTCATCGATAGAACAGAAAAAAGATAACAAAAAAATTTACACATCGATGATCAAAAAACTTGCGGAAGGTGATTGGGGGGAGGGGGAGGGGCGCTATCAAGTCCACTTCGCTTATTAAAAAAAAAAAATCTAGATCACGGATATGTAACTGTGCAAAAATGATGATGATGGTTTTTAATATCGGAAGGTGGTAAGGTGGTTTTCTCTCTCATTCGAAATTAAAAACTATTATCATAAATTTTTTCACCCCTAACATATCACTAAAAACATACACCACCTATCCATCAATTTTTTAGCACATTTATTTAGCTCAAGTTAGACATTTTAACGTAAAGTGCAGAAATCATTAATTATTTTTTTATTTTGGTCAGTTTTTAATTACTTTTGGTATTTTCATTTTTCTTATTTTTCTATTTTTTAATTTTTTGAACTTTGATTTTTTGTTTTTGTTTTTCAATTATTTGAACTGGACATCACCTTAAGTTTTTGATCATAAACTTGAAATCAAGTATTTTAAATCAAAAACATCACGTTTTGACAAAATGGCCCTAAGACACATCCATGTCAAAACGCACGTCACCTTCCCAACAATTTATTTTCACATATACCCAACTTGGACATTTTAATACAAAGTGCAACAATCATTCATAAAAAAATTTCACACTTTCAGAAATTGGCTCCCAGCCTTAAGACATATCCATGCCAGCAATTTCTTTTCATATTTATTTAACATGAGGCATTTTAACGTAAAGTTTAAGCGTCATTTATAATCATCTTTCATCGAGATTTTTCATTCAAAAACTTCAAATCAAAAACACCACACTTTCAGAAAATTCACCCCCAACCCTAAGACGTATTCATGTCAAAAGAAAAAGTCCCTGGCAGGGCGAGGACGAAGATACTATGAAATGCCAAGAGTGAATGGTCAAAAAATAAGCTCTCACTCTTAAGGGTATTTATTGACCTGAAAAAATGACATCTCGCTGTTTTTATTCATAAAAAAAAAGTTATTAACATTGATAGAATGATATTCAATAGCACATTCTACAGAAGTCTATCAATAATTGACCATCAAAATTTGTACAGTCAAAATCCGGATGGTTCATTTTTTGCTGGCCTAGATGTTGGTGGACAGGATTTTGATGGCCTTGACGTTGATTATCAATTGTTCAGGGAAGTTAACATATGAATTGTCAATAATTGAATTACACGTGTGTTTGACAAAAAAGATAAATGTTATGAAAAAACTGCTAAACAATCTACAAAATTCCTGATGTTAAAAGAAAATCCCGTATTTTTTTAAACTTATGACACTTCAGAACAAATTTGAAATTCTGTTGGAACTGGGGAAGTGACTACATTAAAAGTTTTAAAAATATCCTCGGCATTTTTTTTCTTAACATTCAAGCTAACGTTGAGATGCTAATAGTACAGATATCAATGGTCAACTGTTGACAGCCCCCTGTTGAACAATCCGATACTTGTGGGTCCACTTTTGAAAGTCAACTGTGGACAGTCCAAAGTTGACTATAAACTATTAATGTCAAATGCTGATGGATTTGGACCGTCAAAAGCTGACAATTCAAATCTTGATGGTGAGGATGTTGATGGTCCACTATTGTTATTCAACTCCTGACAGTCCACTGTTGACCACGAGCTCCTAATGATCAAGTGTAGACCAATCTGGACCATCAACAGTTGGGTTAGGTTTGACGGAAAAGTTGTACACTATAAAGAAAAAATTTCAAGCAACTTTTCAAAATTCTGAATATTGAAAAATATTACTGATGAAATTTGAATTGATGCTGAAGGAGGCGAGGAGGGAACTAATAAAATGTTTTTTTTCCTACACTTTTAATAGCGAGTTTCAGGAAAGATTTCAATGAAACCTTAAAAATTACGGTTTTTTGAGGTGCTAGTCAGTCAAAATTGACCAAAAATTGGACGAAACCAATATAAATAGAAAAAGCACGTCAGAAATACTCGGTATCTGAATTATTAACCGTAGGGATTCGTCTGATAATTATCTCAAAATTAAATAATAAAGATATTACAGCAAACTCTATGAGAAAAGGGGTACATGTAACTGGGATAAGGGATGGGAGCCTATAACATGCAACGGTAGTCATTTCACACTCTAATTAATTACTGCAAAAATAGACTTTCATAATTTTCATTAGATCTCACTAGATGAGATTCGAATCCCACTACAGGCAAAACGTACGTGTAATGCATTGCGTGCATTTTAACAACTATTACACGCTTTTACGTTTCGAGCACTACTAGTTACAACAGAGATAATTAGACAGCACGCCCTCTACTATCAGAATCAAAAAGCTTGTAACTGGTTTGGGCGCCTACTTGTGGCTCACTGCTGAACTCTGGGTTGTAAAAAGCCGGATAGCGATGCGATGAGTTACCTGTAGATAGCGTAGAGAGCAACGGGAAACTACTACGCGAAAGCTCAATAAAAAAAAAGACCCCACGAGAAACCATCCTGATTCTATAGACATAGAGAACACGTTGGTGTTGGCTGTACCCACTTTGGTGTATCGAAGGATGGCAGACAGTCGATTTCAGGCGACTTGAGACCTATTTGATTTGGTGATTTTCATTATGATTGTAGTTCATCTTACAATCATTTATATCATAAACTTCAATTCGCACAGTTCCTGAACTGTTTTCGTTCTATATTTTTGAAATTTCTGTTGAAAGAACAGCAGCTCGATCAAAATTTTGCCAATAACTATAAATATTTATGACTCTCTGATCAACAATTTTTGTTTTAAAAATTTTCACACAGAAGTGATAGAAAAGAAGATACGAGGATTTTGAGGGAAATAGAGGATGGACCTTATCGAAGGAGTCTAGTTGAAAACAGTGTAATGTAAGCCGAATTTCATCCAGCAAAAATGATGAAATTTGCGGCACAACCCAGCATAAACATAGCACAAACCAATGACATTTTTTTCATCGCTATCCACAATGGTGCAAGGGCCAGCGACACACACCTTTGGTTTATAACGACTATGGCCCCATATTTTCGAAAAAATTCCAAACACATTTTCTATTTTTTTCAAAATTTAAAAACTTTTGAAACATTTGAGGGAAAGTTTAACGATCAAATCAGAGACGCTAATTTCTTACCATGTCTACCTACTTCGCGTCATTTTTCGATTTTTTTCACTACACCCAACAAGTTTCGAAAAAGAAAATTATAATTAAAACATTTTATGTAGTACGTAATTAAGTTAATATTTTTTTTATTGTTTTTTATTTTAAAATAATTTATTTTTTTTGTATAAATTTTTTGTTAAACAGAAATGTTAAATTTATTTAAAATTACTAATATAGAAATTTCTGTATTTTTTTTTTCTTAAAAAAAAAAAATAAAAAGAAAATACATATATGTCTTTATTTGCTGAAAAAAATTACCACTTCTTAAGGCAACTACAATCAATCGAAAATAAAAGCAAATTTGACTGTGTTTTTTTTTCGTGGATACAATTCTAACACGCCAAACATATAACCATGAAGCAACGAGTATGTTTAAAGAAAATTTTCAAAATCCCGAAAAGAAAAATATAATAAACCTTTATACTTCATTAGCATTGACCATTATCTACCGCATAGCTACTGGGTGTTTCGAGAAAGATAACGAATATTTTGCATTGTAATAAGGCAACCCAAACTGGACAACAGTAAATAGTGTTGCCGGCCCTTTGAACTGAAGGTAAAACTGAATAGCCTGTCATCAACATGTTACAGCTCACAGCTCGTTAAAATATGTAGGTACGATGTAGGTATGTATACGTAATCGTAGCTTATAAAATTTAAGACATGATTTTGAATTTTCAAAGAAAAACTCTAGAATTATATTATCCCTTTTTCCAGTTATGAAAATCAGCCAGTTGATGAAAAATTTCAAAAGGTTCACTTTTCCTGACATGTAAGCAGTGATCTTTACATAAAATGTTTACCAGTTTGGACAGCACTTTTACACGTATAAAGTCGACACACATAAGGCTGCAGTTCAAGCATCATCGTCAACTAAAAATGCTTACCTATATTTCGTTTTTTAATGCACATTCAGGCAGACCATCGAAATTTAATATGTTCTACGCTTTCAAGGTATAAACGCAGACAACAAAATATAGAAAACTTTAGTGCCTAAAATATCAAAACAACATTCTCGATCGTAAAACACTCTACAGCAGAGGCGTCGAGTTATAAAATTTTATTCAACCATTGGAAATTTTCAGTGTGATAAGTGAACAAATAAGACGCAGTCGAGGGAATTCGACTCGACTTTTAAATGTCAAATGATACAAATAAAAATGGAGAAAAAAATTTTCCGCCGATAAAATTACAAAAACGAGAAAAGCGAAAAAAAGCACGACAAATATCGTAAGAAGGAATTTTCCATTGTATTTGTGTTTTAGTCGATGAATTCGATGATCCGATGAGAAAACATGTAAATTTTTTCATACGTCACCGATACATTGTAGTGCGGTTGTAATTGGAAAAATTGACGAAGCAGGAATTTCACCAAGTATATCGTGATTTGGGGATGTGTTTTTCAATGGATGCGGAAAAGTGGTCAAAAAAAAGAGCATCCAAAAAAAAAAAAAAAACGAAAACCTGGAATGTTTATACGTACACATTCGATAAACGTATTGGGTATACAGTGTGAAGGTCTTGGCTGAGGAAAAAAAAAAAAAAAAGGGCATCAGACATGTTGACTTTCTACCCTCTTATAACGTTGTATAAGTGAACGTTATATATGTTTACTGATTTGACGCTCAAGTTACGAGACGAAGACGACGCAGGTGGTGACGTCGATTTAGCCCAAACATTTATTATTGGCAGCATTCGGTGATTTGAAACCTACTCTCAACTTCCGACTTATTTGTCGTAAATTGATTTATTTAGACGTTGCGACGATAACAAGCAAGACTGAGACAATAGCAATAATACGTCGAACGCAATGTGGTATATCCTTTCAATTTAACAATTAAACAATAAACATTCCAAAACAATGGGACAAATATTTCCAAAGAGTTTTCCATCAAAAGTTCATTCCACCAAAAGGATGAAAAATTTTCAATAAGGTTTCCTTCAAAGGTGGTGATTACTCCACATAAAGTTGTAATTCGCAAAAAGAAACAAAGAACGATTTTTCCATACGATATAGATTTATAATTGGAAAGTTTTAAACTGTACGATTCTGCTGGATTCCCTGTGATTATAATACTATTGCTTTGATACGCACGCCATAGTGTTTTATGGCGAAGAATAAATAAGTATATAGTATTTTGGAAGAAAACAAAAATCCAACTTGGGTAAATTTCCGTTCATAAATGTTGTTCGGTATTAGGAGACTTTTATTTTGTGAACGGATTTCATTTCTCTTTTTTGATCAGCAAAAATATCAATGAATGAAAAAGGAAATAACTTCTTTGTTGCATTTTAAAAGCTACATTGAGGTTAAATGGCTTTTGAAATCGAGTGCTTTATGAGAGGTTTCTCTTTTTCATACAGTAATCCGATACCGATGTTAGTGTAAAAGGTTTTCTTTTATGTGAAGAAAATGCAATATAAAGGCCAAGAAAATCGTTCTTCTTTTTTTTTATACATATATATATCTATAATACCTATATATAGATCCCATACTTTTTTATTTTTATTTTATTATACTTATATATTTTTTGTACCTTTTGAGTAAAGGAGCAATTTCCGTAAAACTAAAAAATTCAAAGAGTTTATGTACCAAAAAGTCAATTTTAAATTTTTCAACGCTTAAAAGAACACATCAAAGATCATGTTTAATGTCCAAAGAATTGACCATTAAACACGCAACCAGCTTTTTCATCCCTTTACTACGTTTTGTCAATTGAAACACGTTCCCTTATTGAAAATTTTAACATTGTTTGGGGAATTTTGTATCGTTTAAGTAGCGCCGCTCAGCAGTAGTTTTTTTCCTTCTTTTTTTTTTTTGCCTTTTTTATCATTATATTTGCTGCGGTTTATTGAAAATAATCAAAGGTAAGGGTTTTTTGGTCGAGTTTTTTTTTCTTCTTTGTCTCTCTATTTTTAGAACTAAGTGTTGCGATTAGATTTGTCGCATGTTGTAGGCGGAAAGACTGTTCAAAGTTTTGTACTATGTGTACGATTTGGGAATACGAACTAGCCAAGGTCCTATACAACCTGGTAGGCCTACACGAGAGAAGTGAAATTTAATTTTCTATTGTAGTCTGCGTGTAGTATGTACTATTCAAGAAAAAAAAAACTGGAAATAAGGAATTTCATTTAAAAAAATGGTAAATTCCATCAAACCATTGTTGTGCATTAAGTAATTTCTTCAGTTTTGACTTTTTTCCCAATTTTTTTTTTTTTTTTCTTTTTTTCATTTCATCAATTTGTCATGTCAGGTTACAGGCCTGCCTTTATTTTTACATTGTTTAAATTACATGGAAAGAGTCTTCTTAAATCCTGAGATACGTAACTGGCAAGTTTTAAGACGTAATTATTTTTCGCGGAGAGACAGGGAGGTTGTTAGCAAATGTATAAGTTTTTTTTATGCATTTCTAATTTTTAATTCTAGTGAAGCCGTCGACGAAATGGCGAAGAAATTTAATTAGATGCCAGTTTGAGATTTCCTTTAACATCATGTTAGATCCCTTCTACTATTCCACTCCCCATTTTTATTTCAGACTTGGGGCTTGGAAAAATTGCTGCTGTGGGTGGTGCTGGTAGCAGGTGGAAGGATATTAAAGGAGATGGAAATTCAATATTCTAAACATGACAAATGTGCGCGATCGCAGTATTTTGATTCTATCACTCCCACACTACCTGTACTTCTCCTATGGTAAAATATACCTCTATGGGGTCTATCAAGTTTTTGAATCTCAGAACTACTACACGTAGTACATAGAGAAATTAAGATTATTATTTGCATTATTCCCGCTTTATATTTAACTCTACCCTTTATGATAATTGAAGATATCTACTCCTAGTATTTGCGATGTATATTGGCAAATACCTTGCCCATTGTAATTGTACTATTCAACCTGTATGGTCGAATCTGTTTCACATGTAATCTACGTTAGCCTAAGGGTACTTCGTGCCTTGTGATTTTTGTTATTTTCACCGCGATTATGTTTTCGTTGCTTTATGGTAATTGCCACTTCGTTTTGACTTATGCCTAATAAAACATTCATCATCATCATCATCATCATCATCAATAGGTCTCAGTCACTTATCACCGCAATGCACCTAAAAGAATGCGCTATCTATCATGACCCCGTGCCTATGAAGCAGCTCTTGTCACAGAGCTTATTCGCGCTTTGATAATGTCAGACCACCTGGTCAAAGATCTTCCTCTCCCTCCTGTAGCAGAAGTTTTACCAACGAAAATGTCTTTTTCGAGATTTCCGACTTCTCTCCTGGTTACATGTCCAAAACACCTTAGAATGCGTTGCTCACATAAAACACTCAGCTTGACTGGCTCCTGTATTCAATGTTGCCAACTCTGGAAATTTTGTGATGCTAGTTCAGGTAAAAAATATGCCAAAATATGCCAGAAATCCAAAAAATTTATGCTGGATTTTTTTATGCCAGATTTCAAAGCAATCTTTGCTAGTC
>FIZR01014386.1:0-24668 GCA_900060175.1 Ferrisia virgata | reverse complement strand
GGTCACCGGCCCGAGATGAAGCGGACAGAAAATGGTCACGATGCCCCCTCGCGGGGTGACACGACACACAGTAGTAGTCTTTATTAACCTCATTGGCAGAGTCTCGCCATAATGTGAGGTAGATGACCAAGATAGAAGTCTTGAGCCATGTCGTCAAAGATGATAAAGTATACCAATATGAATGTTCCCATCATGCAAATGATGTCAAGTGAAACTGCTGTCAGTGGCAATTAACTGGCTGAGACTTTTGACAATAAAAATGACACAGATTGACCAATTATAAGCTCTTATTTGAAAAAATAGATGGCTGGAAAATTTTAAATTTTGTTTAATTTTTTCATTTTGCACCTAGTGATAAAACTTAAATGCTATCAAATTTCCTTTAATTTGATTGGATAAAACCGCGTCAGAAGTCTCACTATTTCATAGTGTTACATGGTACTATTTGCACAACGGGTTGTTATTTCATCTTGCTGCGTCAGGTTTTTGGTATGTTTGTCAACCACAGTAATATCAGTCTTTCGAATGCTGAGTTGAAGTTGTCGTTTGTTCAAAAATATAATGATCACATCAATAGCTGTTTTTATGCGAGTTCGAAGCTCATCTGAACCATCAACAATAAGCAATAATGTATTATCTGTACAACATTGTGAGAATGACCAAGTCCTTATATTATTCAAAACTCAAAGTACATTGTCAAATGCATTGTTACACATATCAGGACGCAGAACTGATCCCTGTGGACAGCAATGAGAAAACATGAAAGCAACTTTTCTATGCCATAGGTATTGTTGTATACAAAAGGTGAATTGTTTGTAAAGAAATGAAAGAGTTCAGAGTCAGATTTGAAAATTATTTATTCGCGATGCCACGATGCAATGCCATGCTGCAATGAATAAATCTATAAATACTTCTGGTAGTGACATGTAACGTGATTTTCTAATCTAGTGCTTTTCATGTGAATTTGTAATGAAACTAATAATTTCGGTTGTCGTTTTAACTTTTAATTGTGAAAGTTTCTGAATTCGTACAAATAAAATTTACCAAGTTATAGTAAGTATGGTTCGAACGTTACCCAATTAGTACCAAATGAAACGTACGTATCTGGAAACGTATGTAGGTACTGAAAACATTGTACGCAAATACCAAATCTCACAAATGGTCCAGACGTATGGAGATTGCTACAAAATCACCTGCACCATTCTCAAATTGTACAATTTCGAACTTGCAGTTTAACAGATACATCATGCAACTTTTAATTTTCTATCGATTTGTTTAAAAACAAACATTTTTTTCATTTTGGCCCTTAGCACCTCCTCCCCTAAGTTTGAATAAAACTGAATTTTAACCCAACGTTATCTCAACTCAAAAACCATAAAATCCACCGCCAATCTAATCCTATTGTCCAAAATTTGACTGATTTTTGTCAGCATCAAGCTGAGCAAATGATTTTTAGTTTCAGAGAGAGAAAGAAAAAAAAAGAATGAATCAAAAAAGCTCTCAATGGTCTTCTAGGACCAAAAAAAGGATTTCGTTGATACTCTCCCTCCATCCTCCATAGTTTGATGGTCTGTAATAACCTGGTTTTCATTGACAATATAACACAGCAAATAAGGCTAAAATTCTCTATTTGATGAAGTAATCCGAAATACGAGTAAAATCCATAGGTAAGTATGCCTACCAATTTTTCAGGCTTAAATCTAAAAAATTATAGATATTATGCAATTTTATTTCACCTATACCTAAATGTATGGTACCTAGCTGCACGTTGAATTCGTTTGCAACACGCTCCCAAAACACCCCTTTTCACTTACTCAGACTATGCAATAAGTGGACGATACAATTTTTCATTATATATATTTCATCGAGTCGACTAGTAATTTATAAAGGCCAAGTGTAGCAGAAAGTTTTTACGATATTATAAAAATAAATTGAAAAAATACCGCATAAACCATTATCCGATGACAATGTAAAAAATGTACTCGGCGGTCAACGTAAATAATTTTCCAATCCGGTCAAAACAACGTACAGGACGTATCATTCTTCGAGAAAATAATTTTATCAACCTCTCCTGCGCATATAACTTATCTTACTAGGTACTATTATTTTTAAAAACCAAAACAGCGCAAAAATTTAATCTCGTCGAGATCGTAAAAAAAAAAAAAAAAGAAAAGCATATAACCACGCTGGCGGAAAATCATTTAAAATTGATCACTCGTCGAACTCACCAAGACATCGAAAATATATATACCTTACCTGTACCTTTGTTTGATAAAAATTGCAAATTTAATACGCAGATTTTCATCGTAGATACACGAAAATTACAACTTTAAATTATTTACACCTCGGGCCTTGTATCCATAATTATTAAGTATCGCCTTTGAGTTAAACGTTGCTATAGTATGTACCTAAAAGAGGTTGGTAAAATTAAAATTTTTAATTAGCCTGTCTTTTGATACACGTTGAAAATGACCCTCGTAACAAATTTCCGAAGGTAGGCGAATATATTTTTTCCTCGCTTTCCCTCCAGCCCGTTATCTTAATTTAAAAAAAATATGCTATTAAATGTTTAATTTTCCAAAAGAATTTACATTATAATGTAAACAAGAATTAAAATAACGTTCGAGTTTGCATGTTCAACCATAGGCTATACCTACAACGTTGTAGGTTCGAGATATTTCTTCACACACAGCACTCTGCTCTTTAAAGCTTGATAAACAAATATTGACAAGCTGGTGCCTAAATGGCTAATAATAATTAAATCTGCTCTGCGTTTCTTTCATTTACTTATGCTTACTCGCGACAAAAATAGTTTTTAAAGCATACTAAGTATACCAACAGTAGGACTACACTTGGTTATACTAATTACAGAAAAAATTTCGTAACATGTTGAATCCTTAGACGTCATCGATATCGTAATTTTTTCCACTTAAATATTTATCAATTCAACATAAAAAAAAAAAAAAAAAAAAAAAAAAGAAAAGCATATAACCACGCTGGCGGAAAGTCATCGAAAAAAAAAAAAAAAAAAAAAAAAAAAAAAAAGCCACGATAGACATCATACCTAGGTACGTAAATGTACGCATACCTATTTGTGATTACAAGGAAACAATAAAAATGAAATGAAAATTTTCTTTATCTTAATTAGACTATCAGAATGATAAGAAAATAAAAATGCTAATACAAGTAGCTAGCCTAGGTACATATCCATCCTACCAAAAGAATAATAATTTATAATCAGAGCGTGAATCAAATTAACAGCTAAATTTTCACGTACAACAAACCTATGTAGAATATGCAGGTACCTAGTATTACTCGTATGTAAAATTACCTCGATTAATTAACAAAACGGCGAGGCCTACTTGGTATATTATGAGTGAATTTGATGGGTTGAATGCAATTATGTATATGCGAATGTTGAGATCCACAAGTAGGTAGGCATGCGTATGCCATTAAAGCGAGTACGTATCTCTATTATAACACGTCACTCATGCTAAATGTATTTATCTAATCGTAAGAAGGGATCACTTTCGCCGACGATAATCGACCTTCGGTTTCCATTAAACAGCAGGCCTTTGGTTATTTAAGTAAATCCATCTGATGTATCCAACCTTGAATTTACAACAGATGTGTATCAACTTGCGAGGAAAAAATTGATTACCCATCCGAATTCTTTAGCGCCTGGTCGATTTTAAAGCAAAAGCAAAAGGTGCACCGTGGGATGAATTTTTTGTCGAAAAAATATTTATACTCGGATGACTTTTTATTTTCTCCATCGTAAAAAAAATATATATATATATATATTTAGAAAATTAGACGGGTAGGTAGGTACCTATTTCTGTTTATAAAATATGCGTAGTACAGAATATGATGAACAAAGAAAAGCTAACTTTATAAAAATCATCGAATTCAAATTTCAAACTTTTATATTTAAGAAAAAAAAGTTATACGAAAAACTTGATGCGAAAGTCTTTGAAGAAAGTCTGTATAAAATATTATCGAAAATATTAGATATCAAATAAACTTTTACAGGAAAAGAAAAATTTTCTGAAATATTATCTGATAGGTAATTAAAAATATAATCTCATAGGCAAGATCTCATTCTCATGAGAAAAATTATACCCGAACGCTTAATATGAGAAAATCTATTCAAAAAACTTGATTCATAATGATATTTTTTTTATAAAACATTTTGCGAGACAATTCATGAAATCCAAAAAGAAACGATAAAAAACTAAATAAAGCATCGTTTGGAGTTGCTTTTTCATGCTAATTTTTATGAAATATAGAAATTTCCTGAATTATTATCACCCTTACACGTGGTACTCGAATTTTTTTTCAAAACACACATCTAGCACCCCTACTGAATTCCCTTTGTTAGTTTCAAAAGCCCCAATCGAAACCCCAGAAAGGCAAAATTAAGACCTTTGCCAAGTCTCCAATTTTAAACTTTGACGTAAGCCTAGTAACTGAATTTCAGCAATTTAGATAGGTATCAAGCTAACAGAAGATCAATCAGATCAGAAAAGTTTATTGTCACTCTGCATAAATGGCTGCCTATCTTGTAGTATCTCAGGCGCCTTCCTACATGCACCATAATTTTTACTTTGGCACAAAGCAATTAAATAATAGTTTTCGTGTGACAGTGTTACCAGTATTGAAAATGCAAAGTTGGAAAATTTTAATACTCTTGATCAGGGACAGATTGGCTCTTAAAATTTTACCGGGCCAACTTGAGCCATAACAACGCTATTTTGGCGGATAGTTTTGGATGTTTCGAAAAAGAATGAGATGTTGAAATTTTTTAGAAATAAAAATACATATAACCGGAGCAAAGCGGGGATGGAAAATTTTATAAGTAAAAGATTAAAAAAAAATGAGTACATTGACGTATTTTTAAGGTCTACGAACAGTGACATAACAACCTCGGCTTCTGGAAAGAAGGGTGGGTGAGGGAGAGGATTTATGATGAAAATTTTGTAAAATTTCGAAGATCGAGGGTCTGAAAATTTAAATTTTGACGTCTTTCTAAGCTCCAAGTACTATAATTTACCTTTTTTTTTGCGGCGCTGAGAGGCGCCAAATAACAACGACACACCGAGCATTTGCACAGTTTGCCTTATGCAAATTAATTCGCGGTGCTTTTTTCCTAATCAGTAGTAAAGTTGGGGGAGGGAGTGCAATAGCGCTAAAAATTCGACACTACCAAAAGACACATCTAGGATGTATACTAAATTTCCATGCCAAATTTAAACTTCCTGGGCCAATTGGGGGGGGGGGAGGTGATGATTAAAATAAAATAAAAAGGAATTAATATTAGACGTGCAGACGAGCATTTATCAAATATTACACGCTTACGTTCCGAGCGCTACCAGTTACAATAGAGATAATTAGACAGCACGCTATCTATTATCAGAATCAAAAAGCTTGTAACTGGTTTGAGCGCCTAATCGTGGTTCCCTGCTGAACTCAAGCGATGCGGTGAGTTACCTATAGATAGCGTAGAAAGCAACAGGAAACTACTACGTGAAAGCTCAATAAAGACCTCTCTGGAAACCATCCTGATACTATAGGCATACAGAACATGTTCCCTTTTCGTCTGACCCACTCTGGTGTATCAAAGGATAGCAGCATGGCCGATTTCAGTCGTCTTGAGACCTATTTGATGCCCAAAAGTAGTCTCAATGGTCTTCTACAACCTGAAAACAGATTCCATTGATACTCCTCTCTCCATCCGTTGTACGTTGATAATTTATCCATTGTGCAAATATTGTCAGTTTGGTGTCATGTGACACGTTATTTTTGAGTCAGTACACTTTGGATCCTCTTTTTAAAAAATACCAACCAATCAGAATAATGATTGCTCTGCCTACTTCAGTGGGCATTATGATTGCTATATCAATTATAAATCATAAAAACACCATCAATATCTATGTCACAAAAGTGGCATACGTTTGGCTACTTTCTGAGTTTTAGGTGACAATTGAATTGCACATTACTGAAAAACTTTTGACATATATTTGCTGACATTATCATGGAACAAAAATGATATATGTTTGGCATTTTTGTTGGCACTTTAATGTCGTTTAAATGACATATCTCTGATGCTTTTGAGATTATATTCTATTGGCACAAATTTGATGTCAGCTGACTCGTTTATGACACATGAATGACATATTTCTGACGCACATTGCGTAGCACTATCATGGCATAAATGTGTCATGATTGTCGTTTTGGTTGGTTGTTATGGTACACATGTGACTTGATGATGGCCTATTGTTAGAACGTTAAAGCACCTTTATGACACAGTTGTATTATAATGACATGGGACATACTTTTGACTTGATTACGACACTAATGTGACTTGGTAGTGGCATGGTACTGTTAACATTGACACAACTCTTGACACAGTTGTGGAATGCTTTTGACAAAATTATGTCGTTATTTTGACATGCTTTTGACGCTACTTTGGCACATTTCAGATTCAATTGTGACATTTTTTCGACACAGCTGTAGAATATTTTGGGCTGAATTTTGACCCATCAAAGTGAATGTATGTCACAATTAATTCAAAACCATGCCAAAATGATGTCAGAAACATGCCACAATTGTGTCAAAATGATGCTATGATGTTGTCAGAAGGGTGTCACTACTAAGTCACATAATGTGTCATAATTAAATCAAATTCACATCAGATGCCAATGTATGACAATAGTGCACTGCTAAAATAGAATCAAAAACCTACCTGAACTGTGTCAAATCAATTTTAGACTGTTGTCAGAAGCATATCACTATTAAGTCACATAAGTGTCATAATCAAGTTAGCAGCATTTCATTATTATATCAATGAAATACCATCATTGTTCCAGTACCTCGTCAAATAAATGTCGCATCATTGTAAGGAACAAAAAGTTAAATACATAGTTAATGCCCTTTAGGTCTCAAATCTAACTGTCTAAGTAAATGAGTTGGTACATCGGTTGATTTTTATCCAAGAGTTCTCCATTCAAATCCTAGCACTGGCAATAAAAATTCTTTAAATTTCGTAAGTTAATATAAATAAAAACTAAAATTAATTAATACCTTAATATGTATAGCAATTCAGTACAATAAAAAATAAAATATGTCAGAAACATGTCATTTTTGCGGCAAGGAGTCATATTTTTACATCAGAAATGTGCCATTATCGCGTCAAAAACGTATCACTGATGTGTCAAATACAATTTCATTGATATGTCACAGTAACGTCATAGCCGTGTCATAAGGAAGTCATTTTGAAGTTATCCCTGGTGCTACAGTAGCACCATTTCAATGTCACTGTCTTGAGTTTGACAAATATTTAGTGATCTCTGATTAGCTGACGTATTGCCAGAAGTGTGCCATTTTTGCTGTCGAAAGTTTAACGTCAGCACTGTGTCATGTGGCACTACATTTCCTGACGCCATTTGCACGGCGGGATAAAATAGCTTGATTTTTATTGTCAATAATGACATAGAAAATCAGGCTAAAAATATTAACATTGAGATTGCATAAGGTAAGGTTCATGCAATGAGCACAAATATTTATATGAAAAAATTGTTTAGTTCAAAATTTGAAGGGATGTTGATTGAAAAAAGTTGAAAAAGTTTATTTTGTGATTATGAATTCTTGCATAACTATTCGAAGCGAACAAATAACGTTCTTTGCATAAATTGTACACCTACCAGCATCAAAACATTTATAATCAGTACAAAACGCGGTGCACACACACCCTTCAATTTAAAAGACAGGCAATTCAGACAAAATAAAACATTTGCGGTTCGCTTTGAAGAGTTATGCTAGAATACATGACCACAAGAAATAATAGTTTTCCGAATTTTTGATTTTTGCAATCACCGCTCCTTCAAACTTTGAATTAGGCAACTTGTTCAAACGACTATTTTACTAATTTGATTAATCTTTACCCAATTTCTATAATTACATACGTTGTACCAGGCAAAAAAAAATATGGTTCAAATGTAAGCGCCTAGAGTACCTTACTATAAGGAACCATTTCGCAAAAGACAGAGATAATCGGGATAAAAATTACGAAAAAAAATTAGATCCGGTTAATTGTGGCGAATTCTAATTTCTGATAATCTTAGGTAAAAGAGAGTATTTTTAAAATAAAATTTCCGACGCAATCAATTTTGTAAAAAAGTAGGCACATTACACTTACAGCAACCTACATATTTTTACTCATTACCGCTTGTAAATATCCTCAAAATTTACTTAAATCATTTCTTTTTTTCGTTCAAACCTCTTTCGAAAGCTCCATCAACAGTTAAACATCAAATAAAGGAACCAAAAAAAAGAGACGAATGAAACTGGCGGTTTTATTTACTTTCCTTATTTACCAATCGCGAAAGGCGAGATATATTTCGTGATGAAATGTTAATAAGGAATTGATTTTTTGTGCATATTTTCGAAACGAATTTTCAACAGTCATTTCGCTCACTGACCCGAAACAATGCAAATCAAACGTATTGCTATTCGGATTGCTTTACATTACAAATGTGTTGCAGGAATCAGGCCGAGTATTGGAAAAATTTACGCGATGCAGAAATAAATAAGCGTAGCGTAAATTTACGCCCGCCAATTTATTCAGTGATGAGATGAAAAAATCTTTCACACGAGTACAAACAAATCTGCTCCTTCGTTGGAAAAGTATATACTCACATAATTACACAAAACCGGACATAAAATTGTCCTTTACTTTTATTATACTTTTTTGTAAGATACTTTTATGAGCTTTAAAATGTACCGTATTGTGGTACTAATGTGTCAAAACACTAATGGAATTTTTTATTATATTTACGAATTTGTTTCATTTTTTTTTTTTTAATTTTAAAAAATCATACCCTTTACGGTCTCTCAACATATCGAAATTTTTCATTGTTAAGTCGATAAAATGGTTTGAATCTCTTGTTCAACTCGTAAATACGATGAAATATTGGACAATAAAAGTGAGAGAAGTTTTGTCGACGTTAAAGCCGATAAAAAAATAAAATGAATTTGACTTTTTTTTTTTCTATTTTTACTACCTAAATTATTTTGTTTACCGTGACGTAATCCTGTAAGTTCGCGTTTAGTTTTTGTTTCAAATTTTCTAAAATGTCAGATTTTTTTGGGGGGAAAAATTCGAATAAATTATAAACTAAATTTATATGCGACGCGATGAAAAATATGCAACTTCCGAGTAATTTACCACACTCACACATTGCACAAGTGCAGTAATATTGGACAAAAAAAGAAAAACAGGTTACGAAAATCAAATCACAACTTCATCGCTCTTACGAATTTTAAAGAAGGGGAAAAACGCACATTTTTCCATTAAAATATACCCGAAGGATTACAATTCTCGGTAATCGTTCAATATTCATAGAATAACTTCATCATGAAACCTTGTCGCACAAGCCGAATGCGTATTGTCCCGAGATGAAAGTAATGGGTTACTATATTTTATTATTCGACAAGAAAAATAATGAAATATTTTTTATTTTGAATAATTACACAAATATGACAAGACATCTAAGATACCTCAATTTTTTTGCTTATTTTTCCTTAAGGAATATAAGAAACATCTCATATCGATAATGATAATAAGGTTATTAATTAATCACGTGTGATTTGTGTGTATATAAAAAAAGAATCGCAGATGATACTGATTTTCATATCCTTGGGTTTATTCGTTCCCAGTACAGTAAAAAAAATCACGAATGGTTTGAATGGTGTTTACTTTTTAGCATCTTTCTTCTTATCTTTATCTTTATCTTCAGAATCATCTTTACTGGCAGACTTGAGGGCTTCTTGTACTTCGGGATTTTGAGGATCTACTCCGGGTAGTCGTTCCAAAACACTTTTTAAGAAATCTGTATCGGTTACATTACTATAATCTATTTCCATTTCTTCAGCAGGCGCTTTAGATTTCGGAGATTCTTCTTTTTTCTCCTCAGAGCTATTAGATGATGAAGAAGCTACACGAAACAACGATCGTAGTTATACGTACGAATATCTGAGCAAGATTTGTTGAATACATAAAAATGCACAGCATACTCACGTGTAGTCACCACATCTTGCATGCTCATTCTTAACGCAAACGCAATCTGTTCGTCTTCAGTCATAGCGCTGAAATCTGGCTCCTGAGGAGCAGCACTGGTACTAGGGGAAGCGGATTCTTCAATCGACATAGCCAATGCCCGTTCCAACATCGCCTCGTCACTGGAAACTGTACAAATCAGGTGAAAAACGTGTATTTAAACCATTATACCACCATATCATTTTTTTTAAAACAAGAATGTCATTGTGAAAAAATTAATTACCTTCGTGGCTCGTTGGAGGAGCAGTAGCTGAAGGCGTATCGGAAGTCTGAGTTCGTCGAGCTTCTTCCTGCTGACGTTGTCTTTGCTCTTCCATACTAACACGTAAAGCCTATAAAAGATTGGTAATTAAATGAACCACGTAAAATCCCCCAGTTAAAACTAAAATATACGTACTAAAGCCAATTCGGGGTCTTCGTTCGGATCAACGCCAAATTCAAAGCCGGATCCTCCGAGTCCAGCACCACCGGAGCCATCCTCGCCCTATAAATATTCATATTATTCGTAATTAATTCACTACGACGTAAATCTTTATTTTAAAAAAAACTTTCACTTTCTATTACCTGAATAACTGGTGAAGAAATTAACGCATCGGATAAATGGGGACCGGGCGGAATAGCAACTAAATGGCTGGAATTTCCATCTTTTCCGTTAATAGTATTTATAAAAGTAGATAAAATCGTACCGTTAAGAGCCTAACAAGAAATAATTTATTAAAAATCAAACATACAACTATTATTTATGTGAAAAAACAACTATAATCTCACATCCTCTCCAAACGATACAATATCCACATTAACTTTTTCTTTTTTCAAGCGTTTCGCAACTTTAACAGCTTCTTTTTCATCGTGTTCCACAGGACTTCCCACAAAAGCGACTATTCTCATTTTATGATTTTTACCTTGACGGTGTTTCAAAGCCAACTAAAAAATGAAATTTAATTTAAAAACACAACAGTGCAAAAAAACATTTACTTACAATTCTAATATACATACGTGAGCAATACGCATCCCAGTTAAAAAATTTATATCGCCGCACGGCTGAACTTGATGCAATTTAGCTAAAATTTTTCCGACATCTGTAGTTAAAGTAGTGAGCACTTCGACACGACTATTCAAAAACAAAGAATAGGGAATTAGAGATTTAAATTTTTTCCGGCGGTGTCTGTTTAGGGGGTATTTCAACTTCCAACTTACTCCGCGAGAGTTATTAAACCGACATTATTTTCTGGATTCGATCTAGTTTTAGAATGGCAAACTAAATTTATAGCATCTTGTTGAGCTTGCATTCGAGTAGGAATAAAATCGCCATTTCTCATATAATCGCTGTTATCGACGCTGAAATGAAAACAGAACGCGATTACTATTATGCATAATATTGGCTTCACAAACACAACGACAGTACAAGAAAATAATGTAAATAAAGGTTGGTATAAAATGATAAGATGATGTACAAGTTGTTATAGATCATACTAACAATCAAAAAAAAAAAAATAATAGTTTTACAGTTACTTAAATGAAATGAAATTTAATTTCTGTAAGAAGTTTTACATAAAGAATCGAGATCGAATATTACTTGAATTTGCTTAGCTTACCATATCATCGTACTTTCCAGAACCATTTTGCTAGCTTCCGTACACCTTTCTGTTACACTAATTAATATTTATAATACATTAAATTAACAAAATATACGAGAAAAACTCAGATTTTTATTACTAATCGGGATGAAGTAAAAAATTAAAATTGCAATTCACTATTTTCATAGTTTGTTTGTTGGCTTTTTCGCTTTTTGATTTTTTCCCAATGAGACGAAAACAATCGATTTTTTCTATATCGTCCAATTTTAACATTTGACTTATCTTTTTTTATAACAATAATTTGCCGAAATGAACAGCTGAACATTTTAAAATACATTTAAAAATATATTTCATATTGTTGAATTAATATTTTCTAATTAAAAATAATATTCATGCAATTAAACGTTCAAGAAAATTTTGTATCGTAATAATCGATTGTGATAATCGACCAATCGACAAGATACAAAAGTTCATTACCTTCTTATCTATCATTCGATTATGATAATTATAGGCAATAGGAAATGTAGTACATAGCTTTACAACTTTCACTCTAATTGTAATTTTATACAAATTATTCGGCGTACTAGTGATGATTTTGCGATGTCTTTCGTAAAATTCTTCGCGTTTAATTTTTTTCTTCCCGCTTGACTTTTATTTCAGCCTTTGAATCGATATCATCAAAAGTCCAGGTGGTAAAAAGGTACTGGCAATTAGTATGTCATAAAAATGGTTGTGACTGATGTAAGTACCGCGTATTGTATTATTTTTACTCCCACGTTTATACCTCACTTGTCAATTTGTTTTGATACGTTTGCAACTGAATGTGTAAACATGTTTCAGATGATTAGTAGAACGATCCTAAACACTGTAGCATCAATTTGCAAACATGTTCTGCATTTCATTAGGAGACTATTCAGAAAAATAAGATATTACGAACCAGTGACGTACACCATTTGTCCCCTTACACCTGTATCTAGTCATCGTCTAAATATTATTAAGAAGAAAATTCTTGTATTAGATTTAGACGAAACACTTATTCATTCCGCATCTGTTAATTCGCCATATCATAATGACCGAAAGAATTTGTTTATCGAGCCTGACTTCGAGCTACAAGTTATGATAGAAAAACAGCACGTTAAATTTCACGTATTCAAAAGACCTCACGTTGACAAATTTTTAGAAATAGTTAGCCAATGGTACGATGTCGTTATCTTTACTGCAGGAATCGACGCATACGGTGAAATTATTACCAATCGATTAGATAATAATCGAGGTATATTCAAAAAAAAATATTACAGGCGGCATTGTACTCCGGAACTGGGTCTATTTAGTAAAGATTTATCCGTAATTACCAACGATTTAAGTAGCATTTTCATCCTCGATAATTCGCCTTTCGCTTACAAAAATTACCCTCATAATGCGATTCAAATTAAATCTTGGTTCTGTGACCAATCGGACAAAGCTTTGCTTAACTTACTACCTGTATTAGACGCAATGAGATTTGTACAAGATGTACGATCTGTTTTATGTCGAAATCCTAACCATAAAGTATTATAATTTTTTATTTTCCAAAGTATTATACCTACAATTAAATATTTTTTTTGTATTTTATTTTAAGATAGCTTTTATGTAGAATAGTTGTAAGTATTCTTGTCCTTGTAGGTATAGTGTAATTTTACCTACGTACCTATTTTGTTCTAAACTGGTTATACCATGAGATCAATATTTAAAAAATCATTTTTCACTAGGTACTCTTAATATAATTGTATTACATGGTTGTGATAGACAATTATTACTATAAACAAATCATATCATCGTGGTTTAACTGGTTTTCAGCATTCTATATTTCTTCATCGTTTTATTTTTTTCGCCACCCTGTGTACTTGTATTGTGTAGGTACATACTTGTTTTATGTATTCATTTTAAACATTTTAATCTCAGAAAATTTTTATATGTGTACCTATATACTTGATGACATAGGTAATGTTAGATACACAAAATATGTACGTTGATTTTTTTAAAGATCTTGGATATTTTCATATTAAATATGAACGTATTTTTAAAACATATTTTCTGTTTGCGTGATATAAACTATTCTATTTTTCAAATCAATTTT
This sequence comes from Ferrisia virgata, assembly GCA_900060175.1. Classification (NCBI taxonomy): domain Eukaryota; kingdom Metazoa; phylum Arthropoda; class Insecta; order Hemiptera; family Pseudococcidae; genus Ferrisia; species Ferrisia virgata. The sequence goes on along the minus strand of FIZR01014386.1, from coordinate 10,858 downwards.
CTCTTGCGTTTTATTTTTAGAAAAATTACCGCGCGTGTGAAAAAAATCATTGAAATATTGATATGGTGGACATTTCTGCATACTTACGTTGGCTTCGAAACGTCGTCGTCATCACCAAGGTTAATGAAAAATTAATCTCGTTAACGAATAGTTTCCTTCATTTCCCATTACTTGATTATCGAACTTGGTTATTAAAAAGCAATTATTTATTGAAAAAGAATAACTTATACTCGCAAATTAAAAGTTCTTTTAATCGAAAATTTTCTATAAAGAGCTATTATAAAGATTTTTAAAAATACACGCGTGAAATGTCAATTTGAAACGTTATCAGATTCAACTTTGCAAAATAAGTACAAAAAGCCATTTCTGATCACCACGATATTTTATAAACTTTGACAGTCAAGTACTACATAAATCTTCTATCAAAATATTCTTTCTGCTTTTCCAATAATGCATGTTAAAATTGCATCTCGAAATCGAAAATCATGTTTGATAGTCATTTACGAAAAATGCTTATCTCTTTTATCCACTCATGCTTTTTACATTACTACACTTCAACAATTTTCAAAGGAGTCTTAGTCTGAGACGACGATAATTGGTTCTTATAAAATGAAGCGGGTTCCGGCACGATTGTGTAACGAGGTGGCACATCGAATATGATCGATTCATAAGTAGCATGATGATTAGTATTGAATGGAACCATGAACTGCAAATCACTGTTGACTGATTTCATGAAGCAACCCTTAAAAATGAAAAATTATATCGTTAAGCAAACACGCAGATCTAATAAGTACTTATTCGTTTTAATTTTAACAAAGTTTAAACTATAATTGATGGAATTATTTAAAATACAGCTTACAGATACAGATTTGAATGTTCAATATTGAAAGCAATTTATATGGCAGATACGTACTGTGGACGTGCTCCTTATCAATGAAAAGTTGGACTTGAAGCGTCTTTTACCAAAACTTAATACTGGATTGTTCAGTCTTATACAAAGATAGCAGAATACTGCGAAACTTATTATAATCAATGCGCCAGCCAGTGCAAGTACTTTCCAGTTGCTAGAGTCTCTTTGTTGATATGGATTCATTACGTAACTGTGCAAACTAAGTCCAATGTAGATCAAAGTTGGCAGTGAAATCAACGGTATCAAAATATCCGCATAACGATGCCATGTTTTTGATTTCGTTTTTTTCTGTAAAATACACAAGAATGAAAATCAATTACAGAAAGGTATAAGGTACTTTGAATCTTGCATTGTAAACTAAAATATACAACCAAGGTAATTTACTCTTGGAATTGCGTTTAATTATTTACAAATGAAGGAAGCAACAAGTTAGATACGTATAATAAAAGCCAATACTACACTCTCAAAAATTACATTAGTTGGTAAATTCTTTTATTGATTTTCTTCAATTAAATAAAATCAATCAAAGTTATTTCAAATTAAAAAATTAGCTTTTTGATTTGAAATAACTATTATGGAGGATTTGATAGTTAAACGTCAATGTAAACAGAGACCGTACAGTCATTATCCAAAGTTCCAAAACTTGAACTATAGGAACATGAAAATTTAGGTAATCATAAGCCATCCATAGGTATACCTATGCGATTGTACTTCACGAAATTATATTGTTCACTTTGATGAAATACTTGAATGCAAAAATAAATCATAACGGTTTTGTGTGATACGTGACATCTACGAGTATCACCATTACACAATAATATAGTATCCTACCTAGACGTAGGTCAGGTAAATTTCTTAACTAGAAATAAAAATTTGTTCCCGTTGACCTCAAATATGTTGCAATAGTATAATTTAGATAAAAAGTGCGTACAATTTCACGTAAACATTCACGAAAAAAAAAGAACTCTTATCAATCGAATTTTACGGACGTAAACAGCTATTAAGAATAATTTAAATTGTGTCAATAATAACGAAATAGTGTAGGTTTATGATCTTCAAAATTTGTTAATAATTACACTGTTATCGTAGCAATGTAACCGAATTCAAAACAACTAGATACCTATACATTCGAGATAAGTGCCAATTTACCTAGCCGGTATTCTTAATTGCAGGTATGGAAACCGTTGAATTTGATGAAGTGTAATACGAAATCACTTAATTCAAATTATTTTCCAATTTACCATCTTTTAAGGCTCATGAACCGAACTATCTATCGTATAGATAGATAATCTTATTCATTAATGTGATCACGCTTTCATGTATTTACGTAAATTGTACAGTTCACGGGATAATCATATGCATGAATTATATGATAAATCAGCCAATGTGCGCAGAACTTTAATAATTTTTATCAAATGTATGTTATAGGAACAATTAGCGAGTGCGGTTATGCTTTTGAATTTATCTAAACACGCTGAAAACATGCACAACAAATCTATAAAGGAAATCCATCGAAATCATCTCGTACAGTTTTGTTAGTTCCACGTTGCAAATTTGATACGAATCTTATGGATATGAATGTACACCGCACATGTACATGCACACAATTTTGTATTAAAATTTTTCTCAGTATCTCTTCATTGTTGTTTACTTGATCGAATGTGGAAAAACACAATCACATCGATGATAACAAAAAATTCGTTTGACTTTTTTATAAGGTCAATCATTGTAAGTTAAAAATAACTTTTATATTGGGTACTTCGTTTTTTTTATTCGATTTTAATCATAAATAATAAAGTGACTGTATCAACGGTCAGTTTATAAAATATGACTCTGTAGTCAATGGATAAATTTGATTTATTTAAGTTGTGTAGGATAATCAAGGTAAAGCTACGTTTGGTGTGTGATAAAATTGAAAAACTATTCCTTTGAACAAATACCTATTTTGTTAAATTTTATAGTAATAGAGAGGTTGTAAGATGGATACAAATTTGTCAATTTGATCTTATCACATATCCCTCATCTTTAATCTTTGATACGCATAATATCTATTTTCTTGCTTATAAGATTATTAACTGAGTTGTAAGTTTTTAGCGAATGTCTACGTTCTCATCATTTTCAATCAATTGTTACAATTTTTAAATGAAAATTTTAACAAAAATTAAGGAATTGTGAATAGAAACCGATTAGCGAAATCTGCACATTGAGTAAAGTTCGTATCGTTCGTATCTATCTATAATAATTATTATATGAAAAAAAATAATAATAAAAAACACCTGCACACGTTCAAATAGGTAAGGTACTTGTTGTGCGTATTAAAAAAAATAAAAAACCTTGTAGTGGGCTTATATGAAGTTCCTTTATCAAGTAAATGCTTTCATGCATGTTTATATTTGTTTAATTTTTCTACGACCATTAGATAAATAGGCTTCCAGAATTATTCACACTTTTGTTGTTCATGAATAGCTTCATTTCCTCTCTCATTCTAAATTTTGATCTCAAGTCCTAGAATTTGGACTTCGACCGAATAACGTTTCGAGATGACACATTAATGAGAACGTTAATGTAGCTAGACAAAAACATTCACGTTTACCCGTTATTCTCTGTTGTTTTGATCAAACTAGGTATTTGCGTTCACAAATCTTATCTACTAAGTATCAAGTTTAAATTAAAAATATTTATTTTATTTGTTTACTCGTATAATATTTAACATATTATTGTGGTGGCATGCGTGAAGCCATAGTGTTAAATGATGAGGAAGGGAGAGAGAACGATGCGATGTCCTCAGTCTTTTAGCTGTTGTATACTTATTGTGCACAGTTCTATTAGAAAAGTTGATCAAATAAAATTAAGTAAAACTTACGAAGCTAATACACCTATTTTGTATACTGTATCTTGATTTTTGAATAATAAAATTGAAAAAAAAAATTCTTTCCAAAACATTGTAGCAGCCAAATTAGGATAATGAGAAAAGGAAACATACTCATCATAAAGAAAATCTCTTAGGTACTTCTAGTTGGCAGCTAGTCTAACTACTTCAACTAACTAAATCCATATCATCGTGTGCATTGTTTGAAATAACTAGATAAGTATGTACTGGAGGGAAGAAAAAGAATAACGTGTTCTCAAACAACATTTATTCAACTTCTGAGTAGGTGTAATACTCACTACCTAATGGCAATTTGACCTACAAGGAAGCATGATTAATAAATAGGGTTTTGTTCACTCGTACGTTTATCGTGAATGTATCAATAAAGTCTCAACACAGCGAGCCGAATTACCTTCTTAAATCTATACTATACTATAATCAAAGGAATAAGTGTTCTTACCTCGTAGAATACGATTTTTTTCGGAATAGCTCCTTTAATCTTCATGATGATTCAAACCCAACGTAGAAATCGTTTTTTTCTCACCCTGTATCTAACACAGCGTAATCTGTAGACGGCTCCAATTTGACGGAAATTGAATACACTCCGAATTTTATTATTTTTTTAATGATTAGCCGTCCCAGTGAAAACGGAAAACACAGTTTTGTATACGTGTTGATGAATTAAAAAACTTGTGGAGAAGAGCCTTCACTTTCTTCCGTATACTTGATGAAGCAAAAATTTGGTGTAAACAGAAACTCGATACGCTCCGTGTAGGTACTCTCAACGTTAAATCGCGAATGTTTCTAAAAGTGAACCTTTTGAATAATGGAGCCTCTCTGTGAGCGTTAATCGCAAGATATCTTATCAGCTTCTATTATGATATGTTCACCTCGCACAGGGTATTCAGAGAAGTTATCTTTCATGATGTATGATGAAACAATAAAAAGTCACGTACATAATAAACTTATTTACAATTTCATAAATAAATTTGATCAGTTTGCTGCTACTTTTTGACTACCTATCTCGTGCTTAAAGTATCGTAGATGCCGGGATAAGTAAATTGCTAATTATGAAAAAGTATTTGAAGGGTAATAGAGATGATAATCTTAATATTATAATCATCGCTGAACTCGTGCTTTTGGAAATTTTATAATTTTAATTAGTCTACTCGTCAAAGACCCATTAAATATAGTGCATGAGATCGAATTCTGCGTAATTTTTCAAATATTTTCACTAACGTTAAATAGGTAGATTGACTATGAATAATTTTAGAATCTGTATTGATTTGTGTACTGTGCACGAGTATTTCATAGAATGGCAAATCACAAACATGTGATTAAATACGTATACTGTCTTTTGATAGCCTTTGGAAAGGTCGACATAATTGATCGTTTTTATCACAATCAATAGGTACAATTTTTCCATAGATAAAAAAGCTTGAGGCCGGTGAATATGTAATGCAAATTTTTTTATCGATTTAGAAGAGAAGTAGAAGGTTACTGACTCGTTACTGATACAAAACTTACAAAAATTCCATCAAGTTTTCATTATTGATGGAAATATGTTATTGAAAGTATGATCTGCTCATATGTATAATTATCTAAACAATTTGACGTGTTATTTATTTCATGTTCAGTTTTTTTTTCTATTCAAAGCATGGGAAGTTATCTGAAAACTTTCCCTTAGAATTTAAGTAATCAACTCCGATTCATTAAACATAAATCTACTAAGAAATATAAACACACTTTATTTAAAATAAATTCACCGTCCAGCTAAACTCAACATACAAACAATAACCAAGTCACAAGTGATTATCGGACACAATTTTCTATAAACGATAATCTAAAAAAGTAGAAATATAAGATAGGTAATGATAATGAATATAAATTTATACTCGAATTATTTGATCAAAAACTAAACTCATCAAATAATATTCCTAATACGTTATCATTTATTCAAGTTGATAGATTTTCAGCGCGTTTTACTAAGATCTTTAATCATACCTAGGAAATTTAGCTATGCCGAAAAAAAAACAATCATAAAAAATACAATAAAATTTAACCGAAAGAAAACAATCGAAAAAAACATAATAAATTTTAAAATACATCATAACAAAACAACAAAATGAAAGAGAAAATCACGAAATAAGTCCCTTGAAGCCACAAGGCTTAATGCATACGCAGTAAGCATTCGGTAAATCATTGAAAGAAACACTTTTTCGTATAAATTTGGATAAATTGATTGCCGGCCCTGTGTTCTTCTTGATATTTATTTGTTGTAGAGTTCAATGCTTTTACAGAGCCCATAATAAAAATATCTTTCGTTTCCATTGTACAGTTTCCATTCATTTTAATATTCTTACTTATTACTATTTTGTGATTTTCATATAATTAGATTATCAAACCACGCAAGTAAAAACATGATCTTATTTTTGCCGTTGTTCAAAATTGTTAAAACTTCAAACTCATATATAGTAGCGATTCTACCGTCTAAAATATAAGTTATAATACAAACATAAACAAAAATTATGCTACCATGCGCAATGACGTTGTAAGCAAAAAAAATTTATTAAAAATTTCTCAATGTTTTTATTCATAAAAATTTCAATTTTCAATTTTTTCTCTCGCTTCAGTTTTAATTTTACGTATAATTAATGTTTTCATTTTTCTGTAAGATATGTGGTATATGATTCTATTGTTATAAACATTTTAATTCATGTATTAGATCGGTATTTGAAAGTGTTCATTACAAATTATACTTTGCTGAATTGTATCCCTTTTCTTTGCATTATGACTTCTGAAGCAGAAGATCTAAGTATGTTAAGGCCATTTAATCAATTTTTTGTTGAAAAATTAATTCTAATCTTATGTATTTTCAGTGCTCCTTGAAAGGGCTTTCTTAAGAATTGGTTCGACCGAAAACGATAAACAATTTGAAGCTCTTATCGATAAATTACTTGGGCCTATAATTTTCAAAGTCCCTTCAAATTATGACAGTGTTCGCAAAAAAGTAATTAATTTCGTATTACGAAAGCAGCTGTTTTTTTTTTTGGTACTTAAAAATGTATTTTTATAGGCTATTGAATTGCTTACTCATATTAGTAAACGTATAAAATGTCGACCCGAAGTACAAGTCCCGGTTGAAACACTATTGAAATATTATGTAGAAATATCGAAGGATCAGTTTGTTAAGGTATATTTTTTTATGTACATATAGTCGGTCGTATCAATTTTAATGATTTATTGTACGATTATTGATTTTTAGAATTTTTTGGTCGTGTATATAAAATTGGGCTATCATCGTATGTCATCGGAAAAACAAGTGGAAAATATTCCTATGTTATTGAAATGTATTGAAGATCCTAAAACTACCGAACAATTGCGAAATACGTGAGTTGGTTCAATAAATGGCGTACGAATTGTAAACCAGAAAACATTTATTTGGAATTTTTATTTCAGACTATTAAATTTAGTTGTCAGGTCATGTAAATATTTCGTAAATTCTGATACAACGAGTCAGTTTGTTGCTGCAAATGATATAAAAACGTGGAAAAGTGTATCCGTTATTTTGGAAATTTTTTCTGACACTTTAATCCTTCCATATTCGTGAGTGTTTCGGTCATCATTCCGTATTTTATTTTTTTCTGAATTTTAATTATTGTTATTTAATTTTCAGATTGGATATATTTTCTACGAACAACGCTCTTCCTCCTTGTATGAGTTGTTATTCATTTAAACGAATCACTCAAGATGGAAAAATTGAAGATTTGGCTCAAGTGATTAATTTAATCTTGATATTTTATTTTTTTGCACTCTTGTAATGATATAATTATGTTGAAATTTTCATAAATTTCATAGATAAAATTAGGAATCTTACAATTACTCGATACCAGTGATTTAAAACCCGAAGATATTTACATAATATATGTTATCGCATCTATTGATCTGCACGATGAAGTATCTTCAGTAGGAAAACAGCATCTGAAGAGGATTGAAGGGTAAGAAATGAGAATAAATTAAAGATTACTTTACACTTATGCTATAATTTCTAGTTTATTTATTCCAGAACTTTTGAATGGAGCGATTTGATTCTACGTCCGCTTTACAAATTATTTGTCGGTGATAATGATAAAGTAGTCGACGAAAAACGAAGACGTCCGGCTGACTTACGAATTAAATTAAAATTATTGCCATATCTACAACGAATCAATCATTATTGTTGGCCAGAATGTATACAGGTATGATTTTTCGTTAACTCATTCTTTATTGAAAAATTTACCTGCTTAATTAATTTATTAAATGTTAGGTTGTCGTTTCGTGTATTGAAGAAGATACCAATCCGGGTATAAAATTATCTGGCCTGAATTTCGGCCTGACTGCGTTACAAAAGTAAATATTTTATCGATTAATATGATATACCCTTAATAAACTTTCTCAATTATTTAATATTATTTACTTTGGTTTACAGGACAGAATTGCACAGTTTTAAAGAAGTAGCTCCAAATTTTCTAAATATTCTTACTGAAATGTTGTGGAAAAAGGAGAAAGATACTGCAACACGAAACACTATTTATAAATTAGCCGGTAACGTGATTTCTTTGAATCCAGAATTAGTAAAATATCACAAAGAAATATTTCCCAAATTCATCGAAGATCTTACTGAGGTAATAATCATTTGATTCGAAATTTCCGATGAATATTTCAAGTATATTCTACGAATTTTTCAGGAAACATCATCCGAAATGAGAAACACGATAAAAGACTCGCTTCTCAAAATGGCCTACGCTTTTAAAGAAACTGAAGAGCCGGATTCGTTGATGCACTTTTTAGTGAATCGAATCACATCGCCGGAACCTTTAGTAAAACACGTTGTAATGCATTATCTACATAAAGTTTTCCCTCCTGATCACATCAAATCAAGATTTCTACTAATGTGGTTGTCAGCTGACTGGTAAATAGGATTATTTGCCACTTGGGTGGATTTTTTCCCCTATTTTATGATCCATTTATATTCACAGTGACGTTAAAATGCGCGAGGAAGCGGATAGTTTGCTATACGAGCATTTGAAATCATTAAAAGAGAATCGACCGGATAAAATAACCTCTCGTCAGATGCCAGAATTTTCGGAAATGTTGAATTACGTGTTCAAAGGATGCTGTGCTGGTGACAGTGGTCTTCAGACTAAGTTCATCTTCGGCGATCAAAATTTAGTCCTTCATCAATATAGTTATGTGAAGGTATCGGATAGAATTCTGCTTAAATGATTCGTATGAAGTCGTAGGATGTAATAAAAAATAAAAATTTTTTTCAGATTCTTATGCACCTGAGAGCATGCTTATTGTATGAATGCTATTGGCCTCTTTGTATTACAAAATTTGATCATCCCTGTTCTTATTCTCCGAGAATTGGTCAATATTTGCGTAATTTATATGCCACTGAGAGAAGAACAACGGAATGTTATTTGGAATTCATAACTCGGGTCATGATGTATGCGAATTGTAAGTTTTGTAAAATATCACTGTTTTCTCAAACATATCAAAAACGTAGAAAAATTCAACGAATTTTTTATCCGCAGATGTCGAACCGCTAAAATGTGTATTAGAAATAGTCGGTACAGTACCGGATTTATTTTCTATCGTTTTTACAAAACATTTCCAAACTCTTCAAGTCAGTACATTGCTTACTCCAAGTTTGATTTTTCATTAATTAACTTTAATTATTATTTATTACTTATTTTACTTCTACAGGGTTACATGTTTGACAAAAACGAAGAACTAAGCACTGTAGCATCCGAAATTTACGGTATTGTTTTCGCATACACATCGATGCCGCCCGAAATCAAACTTAAACTCGATGAATTTTGTAAATACATAGAATCTGCTCAAGATGAAAAACAATGCTGCGCTTCATTACGAATTATAGGTTGTTTGGCTGAGCGCGGGCTGTTTAGGAAAACTAAAAGTGTACCTTTAAATTTGGTCGAAATTATTGGTAGGTTTACTAAATAATCAGCAGACAGAGATCAAGATAAACTCTATAATACTTGTTAATTTATTTTATTCCATTTGTGTCTATAGCTGAACGAATTAGCTCGAATAGCAATACGGTAGCATATACAGCGTGCGAAAGTATTGGTCGAATTGGTCGTGTACACGATTTACCTTTACCTAATCGTAACCTCAAAGATCCGGTGAAATATGGAGATTTCGACGGATTACGTTTGAATAATGACAATGAAAAATCTAAGAATAAACAAGACGATCACGTTGATGAATCTACATCTCAAATGACCAAACTTAAGTTGGTCGAAAAATTATTAGATATAGCTACCGAAAAAGATGTATTCTATAAGGTTAGTAACTTTTTTATAGTTTTTTGATAATTTTTTGCACCATCAACCTAATGAAATATTACTTTTACTCATATTCAGCTCAAAATGAAGGCAGCGCATACATTAGGACTGTTATGCATTGGCGAAGAAGATTTTCCGTATCGTAAACTCATCATTGTTACGATTTTGAACAAACAACGTGATGTATGCTGAAAATTTGAATTATTTTACTTGCAATCGTTCTTCTAATTCGTTATTCATCGTTTTATCTGTTTTTATGCAGGATAAAATTATCGGAAGCTTATTAGATTTCGGCGATGTGCTATCCGATTGCATCATGGGATCGTATTCCATTCATTCGTTAGATCTTTGGACTCATAAAGAATCAGAATTCAAGTTACCGAAAAACTGGAATCATACTAAAGCGAAAGAATTATTTTTATTTACCATTAGGAAAATTAAAACCGATATAGTCGAAGATGCGAAATGTAAATCGAAGACGGTTAGTTTCGTTTCTGAAACATGCATTTGACTAACGATTCTTTTTATTCATTTATCGATTCATTTATCATCGTTTTAGGCTGGAGCTGTTTGGATGTTGATTTTAATGAAAAGATGTATCAAGTTACCATTAGATTTAAACGAACTGACCGAAATTCAAAGTATATTTCTGGATTTGATTTCTCTGAATGATGGTAAGTTCTACATACCAAATTTCAACTTCCTAGCTTAATGAACGGGGGGGGG